>JANEHU010001826.1:0-292381 GCA_027563435.1 Nasonovia ribisnigri | reverse complement strand
ATATTAATTTTTTTTTTTTTTAATTAAAAAGGGTAGATTTTAGGGGTAACTTGTAAAATTCAAATGGGAACCTATATTTTTGAAATATGATTCATATTTTTTTAGGATTTTTTTTTTATCGAATTTTGACGTATCATTCATAATTATGGGTTGATAATTAAAGAAGTTATTTACATTCCAATTTTGTATTTAATTTGTAAAAATGCCATCAATGAATAATAATAATAATATACTTAGTGCTTCTGTTATACGCCGATTCATTGATGTACCTACAACCTTAATAATCTGTACGCTATCTAACTACCAATTTACTAGTAATAAAACGTGTATTTGGTATCTTAATTTCATTTTATATTTCAAAGGTCAAATCACATTATTCTATTGATAATAAAAAAAAAAACAATGCATTAGATAATAATATACCGTATAGTGTACACATATTATGTATATGTATATTGGATATTGTATTATTTATAAATTTATAATCAATGCTATGGAACGGGTTTTGTCTCCTCAATATCTTACATAACATTTACTATTTATAATATAAAATTGAAATAAATATCATTCAGTTGACAAAATGACAAATAGGCAATAGCTTATTACCTACACAAAAGTGTTGTATAAATGTTATCATATAGCATACAATTGTTTAAAATGTATACAAATAGGTTAGGTAGCTATCTGTATTTTTGACTAATGTAGGTGCCTGTTCATATTTTTAAATTTATATGTACCACTGTATAATAAATAATAACCAAGGCTAGGAACTTCAAAATATGCGGTGAAAATTTGTAAAATATACAAAAATATGCAATTTATTAATAAAATACTTTTACATACAAAATTTAAAAATTTAAATTAGGTAGGTATCTGAAAAAAAAATTAACACTGTACACGTATGTATTACATTACCTACGATTATACAATTTATTTATATCATGGTACAAAATATTAATCCAGTGGTAAATTTGAAGAAAAATAAATACCAACCGGTCAGCGGTCACTATTACAAGTTCTCAGTACTATAGAGATTATAATATTATTTTTGGGAGCAATAGTAATTATAGCTGTTGATGAATTCATTTATTTTGTCAAACTATATGTATAAAAGTATAAATTTCTAAAAAAAAAATTGTTTATGTTAAATCTATGATATTATATGCATATAATTTATGTTCTTAAACCTAAAATATGCGAATTTGTACAAAAATCACCAAATATTCAAAATTATGCAATAAACATATTTGTATTTGTAATATACGTACTATGAATCAGATTTTCAATATGCACTTTCTAAAGAAATATGCTTAAAGTTCCGAGCCTTGGTAATAACTAATAACATACTTACATACCTATTACCTATACTTTCATATTTTGTTTGAATCAACTTAATATTAGATATAACATTTCTAAACACGGCAAAATGACAACATTCATTTCAAAAACTTGTGTGATTAAACCTCGCGTTCAACATAATGCTGAATGATGCATATAAAATCAAACAGATTTTGAAAGAACATCACCTTTTCACAACATAAAGATATGATCAATCCAATATTAAATTATTATAACTAGGGCTTGGATATTGTTACATTAATTAAAAGTTATTAAAGACTAAAGGTTATGGCTAGACTTAGAGACTTAAAAGCTTTAAACACAAACATATACGCATAAAAATATGTGCAAATATGTAGGTATGCACTAGAAAAAGACAATTTTGAATGAATTTATTAAAAATGTATTTAATTATTATTAATGTATTATCGAGTTTTCCTTTTTTAAATAATTGTACCTATTGCTCTAATGCTTATTAGCAAAAAAAAAAACAATAGGCCGATATGAGTGGTAAACATAATATTATGTGTCATGGAGCGCATGTCATCATCACATGGAAGCGACATGGAAGTCACACAATATTTACACAACAATGGTAAAATACATCACATTTGTGTAATAATTTAATTTTTAAACTGAATAATAACTAAATAATATGGAGAATATAATTTCATAAAAAAATGATGTCACGTTTGAATTCTTAGGAATAATGACTTTTAGAGAAATTAAACATTGCTTTTTCATAATAATTTACCATACATAACATTAAACTTTTTAAAGAAAATTAATAATATCCAATAAAATGTTTAGTTTAAATTTATGGGCCAAATAAAAATGAAATAAACAAAGAATACACATAGAATTGTGATGAAAAAGAGAATTTGAAATTCAAAATCCTAGATAGGTATAAATGAACAATGTCTTTTAGAGAAATTGAAGAATATTTGAGAATAATGATAACTATGGAATTTAAAAATTATCTTATTCAAAATGGTTCAACTTGTCTACATTACAAGAATCTTAAAAATATTTTAATTGTTTAGAAATAATTACTCATGAGTCATGAGTCAGGAATTAAAGTAAAATAATGTTAAATAGGTATATTAGAAAATCTAGATACTTGTAAATAAACAAAAATTACACATTGAATTGTGATGAATATGGTAATTTCAAATTTGAAATCTTAAATAAGTACAAAATGTACAATGTAATAATTATAGATTAATAAATGTATAATAAGTACAATGTACATCTTAGTGGCCATTAAAAATCTAACAAGGTATAATCTACATTTCAAGAATTTGATTCTTTAGATTTAAAATTTCCTTATCATAAGATTAATAGTTGAAGTTCAAAGAATTATTGGTCTCAAAACCTCCAATAAATATTAGGGTTAAATCAATCTCTTATCTAATTATATAAAAATGTATAATGTTTAATGTAAAGGTAATCAATAAATTTATTAACATTACCACTCAGAATATAAAACTGGATTAAGTATTCTATATTCACATACCAACTACCGATATAATTAAATATGATTATTGTATTCAGTGGCATATTTTGTAATTTGGTACCTTTTTCGGCCGGAACATAAAGGATTTATAGTAGGTACTGTAAGATTACAGGTCATGAATGAAAGAAATTTATCACTCAGAGAAAAAATAAAAATACAATAATAGGTACATACTATTAAGTCTTCGATATGTATCTTGCATTAGTCTATTGTTATACTATCATAATTAAATATGACATTGAAGGTATTAACAAATTGATAAATAATTAAACTATAGGTAGGTGAATAACATTCTCAAATTTTAAACAATGATGGTAATGAATAAAAATATAATTTTAACAAGAAAAATAAAGTACCTTTTAAGTGTAAATAGATAAATATACCAAATTATCGAAATTACATATTCTGATGTCAGTTTAAAACGAATGCAAACATTTCCAAACAATAACAAGTAGTTAAGAAAAATTCAAACGCACTAACTACCATGACTTATAAAAACAGCTAGATTGAAATAATGAATTAATTCATAATATCTATTTTAATTTAATTTAATTAAACTTTTAAGTTTAAGCATTTGTCGAGGTTTTAACTGTCATATAAAAATTATAAAGTAAGAAATGACAAGCGTTATCAATTATCATAGAGGTAGCACAAGCTGGTTTATAAACCACATTGATTTTTGGTAAACATTAAATAATTTTAAGGTTATAAAATATAATATCTTATATCATTGATAAAATTATTTGATAGTACAAAACACTATTATCATGGTCTTGATTATACACTCAACGGTTCTCAGATTAAGAAATGCAATTACGGCATCATAAATAAAAATAATCTGTAACCGGTTATAATATCAAACGGTATACAGATATACGTTTTGAACCGACTACTGTATACTGTAATAAATTGATAATTCGATACCCGGATATTAAGGTCGTACAACGGAAGCACTTAGTATTATTCACTGTTGACATTTTATAAATTTACACAAATATTCAGATGTCCATAGCTCCTTCAATTATTAACACATTAATGTAAACTGCCCGTCAAAATTCATAGAAAATTAAACTGCACAAAAATCATATTTCAAAAATATAGGTTCCCATTTGAATTTTAAAAGTTGACCCTCGAACCCCCCTACCCTAATTAATAAAAAAATTATTTAATATCAAATTAATTTAGATTATATGATTCAAAAAGGTTTTCACATAGGTCATTTTCCCCTAATTTAAATATATCATGGTGAAATCTGCTGTCACATGAAATTTGGAACACCCTGTATATATATATAATAGATACATCAATAATCAGCAAATATTAAATAGTATATATTTATGATGTCTATTCTTAATTTTGTAAGTATATTAAAAGTGTTTTTTTACGAATCCTATAAAATAGAAATCATTGTTTTAATAATAAATTGTACTCGACGAGTGGTAGAAAAGAATTCATTGAGTGCTTGGTTGATATCCACGTTTATATCACAATGTACATTCAATGACGCCAGTCCATTTAAGCGATCTCCTCCCATTGTGAATCGTAGGTATTATGTTTTCAGCCGACGTAATGTTGAAAACGACTTTTCATTAGTCGTTGAAGTCACAAGCGAAACTGACATTACACGTAATATTTTATGAACGTTTAGAAATGCATCTGAATTGCAAATATCGAGGACATCAAGGGTGTTTCGAATATTTCTACCAACTTGTCGCCGTCGCCAAATGTCTACTTCACTTATCTTAAATTCTTGGGAATCATTGTGTAAAATTGAACTGTAAGTTTCAAATAACTTTTTACAAGCAACTTTGTCTAAAGATTTTGTTTCATTCGAAAAAGACATGAGGAGTTGGAAAAAATATTACGATGATTGAGAAAGCGATCTTGAAGATGAGTGATGAATAAATCAAGATATGGAATGTAAATAACAATTTTATAACAATCTGATACAGAGTCTGTTCTAATGTTAGAACGGTTAGTTTGTCGTGAAGCAAGTCTTGGTTTAGTCACGGGTATACCTATTGTACTTGATACAAATATCTTCTACAGTCAGAAAAATTGTTCTGAAGTTATCTGTAGAATATTGTCTTATTTGCTCAAGTTTGTGCTTTGCTGCATCGTTTTCTAAGGCACCAGTAATTGCTGGTTGTATATCTATTTAAGTTCTAATTGACTCATGCTGTTGTACCCACCTTGTTGCGCAATATTTTTAAGTTTTTTTTTTCTCATAACATTTTTTTTCATCCTGAAGTGCAATTTGTCTTTTTAGTGTATTAAAAAAGTTGTTAATAGTTTGAACTGTATTAAGACAGTTTATAATTCTTGGGGGATACTACGTGCATGCGGCACTAACTGCCAAATTGAAACTATGGACAGCACAGTGTGGGTAGAGATCTAAATTATACTTTTCTCTGATACATGCTTGAACTCCGCGAAATTCACCACTCAGTACCGTCATAACTTTTTCCAAATAAATACACACAGTAACTTCCAGAATATTCAAGGAAATTAAAAATAAAATATTTGATAATCTTTTCCTGTTACATCTATATACATCAGAAACAAAGCTTAAAAATCTTCACATATTTTTAATTTATCTTCTTATTTTTCAACAAGCTGTCCCAACGTTTGCTGTCCAATTCCTCCACATCGGACAGAAAACAACACACAATACTTACAAAATACGCCATTCATAATTGCTGAATAAGCCCACTTCTTTGAAATTTAAAATTTTTTGGAAAATAAGAAAATTTATATTCTTCTGGAGGTGTTCAAATCAAATTTTGTATAGTTCCGGTATCAAGTCAATACTTTCAGTTTCAAATTTTATTTTCATAAAACCCTATGTCATGATGGTGCACTAACTCTGGAAGTGACACTGATACATTTGTTTCTGGAGATACATTTTCTGCTGGTTCAGTTAGTTGTGAAAGGTTATTAAAACTGATTTCCTGTAAATAAAATGTAAAATAACTAAAAATTGTCTTTTAAAAAAATTAAATTAATTTATATATTTACCTGCATATTTATTATATATTTTGCGATTCAAATAAAATTATTAATACTTAATTATTAACTAATTAGTTATATTTTCCATCATTAAACTTTAAACTTATTGAGTTAAATTTTTAACTTACTATTATATCATTTGTCATTTTTAAATATAAAAAGTATATAAAATCGGAAAAAAAATTAACTATAATTATACTTAACTTTAATATAGTTACCATCTCATAATTTTCTAGCCATGTTTTTTTTAAAAACTGTCAATTGTCCATTTCGATGTTGGGGCTAATGTGTTTGTATTACTAACGTCTCATACAGTTACACATGACTATGAACAACTTTTGAAACACGCGAAATCCATTTTCGTGTAATATTCGTGTTTTGCACGTTGAGTAAAATATTATTGTGCATGTTCTATACTTCTATATATACATTTTATTGTCATTATATTTTGTCAATAACGACTACGACGAAAGCTGATAAACAGCAAATATGAAAATAACAAATTAACTGTGGTGTGCTATATGTAATATGTTATGCATTATTATTTATTACAAATAAGATTATAAAATATTTAATAAAATCGATCAAAAATTGAAAACCCGATTTGTATTTTTCAGCAATGAGGGGAGGGGTTTGACCCTCTTTCGCCCTTTCACACGGGCCTGCCTCCTAGCACCCCTATATTTACGACCGAGCTTATAATATTGACATTTTAAATTAGAAAATACTACTTTATTTTAAACTTATGGCTGGAATTAAATTCGGTTTATTTTTTTTAAATAAGAAATTGTAGGTACTCTACTTTTTACATAAAAGAATATGATATAAAGAATTGTTACATTATACCTTTTAAGATAATGTATCCTTATTGATTTCGATTTTCTAGTGGTACTTTATTATATCATTTTGTTTTTGTAGCTTGACAGTTATTTGTGAATGTTAGAAGATAAATGACGTAGATGAAAAGAAAAATCTTTTACTGAAAATGTCACTATACAATATTATTAAGTGTTATTTTTTTGTTCACTCGTATTTTTATTGTCTTGTTGTGAAGCATAACCAGTCAATATGATGTTAGTTTGTTACAAATTACAATAAAAAAAAAAAAAGGTTGAAAATTACTAATTTATTGTTATATAATAATGTTAAACAGTGGATATTATAATGGCACGCACGTAATACAATAACCTAACCAAAAAAATATAATATAATTACTTCAGTTTACTATATTGACATGTTGGTATAGCCCCAAGAATTCGACTGAGGATAGTACAACGGCCTTTTGGCTATTATATACATTATAATCCTTCTTACCTGTTCCATACTACCTCTTTCTCAAATCATATCTAAAAGACGGATTTTTACAGTGAGACTCACCAAAAATAAATCTATATTTATTACAATATCAAGGTGTAAAGTTCCCCAAGGCAGAGATCTTTCACCACTATACTTTACTATATTATAATCACTTATAACATTCCTATTACAACAAATACCACTCCATCTACCGACGACACTGCAATCCTAGTGTCCAATAATTATCCTTTTATTGCAACCCAAAAAGTACAATGTTACCTCAAACTGATCACCTGGACTGAGTATGAAATTGAAAATTGAACTAATCGAAGCAAAATCAACTGAAGGAACCTCAATCTAAATCGAACAGAATTTCCCCCACTAATGTTAAACAATAACCTCTGATTATTGTCAAACTCAAACTCAATAAAATGTTTGGAACAACCCTTTAGACAAAAGACTCACCTCAAAGATCATAATAAGTACTAAAAATAAAAGAACCATGAAACTCATGACTTCTTCAGCGTAATAATTAAGTCCGAACTTTGTCAAAAGAAATTGACCAATAGACACCTTAACATACATAATTCAGTAACAAATCACTTCTAAAAATAAAAGGGAAAATAATAATAAAAAATAAATATATAAAATATCAGCTATATCTAATGGGTTCCCCTCTCATGTCTTCATGTAAAGTTGTTTCTGTTGTTGCTATTCATCTAATATACCTATAGTGTTATTATAAGTATAGACTGTAGTTTGTACCTACATATTCTTTAAAATAAATAAAATATAAATGTATAATAGTGCGTTAGTATTTAGTACGTACCTACTGTAACTATAGTCTATATACAAGACCGTGTATGTGGGGGAGGGGGTACTACTTACAGTAAAGTGACATCCACTTACCCACTTTTTAAGTTTTTTTCGCTCAATATCCTTTAAATTCAACGTTATTATTAATAAGGGTTTTTTGGGAAACAAGTTTTTTTTCTAAGAAGTCAGTAATGTTAACACTTTTTTTTCACATCATCTTTCGACAAAAATCATAGTTACCTCACCAACTAATCATTTAGGTAATGCATGCATATAATTATATTATTATATGTACTTATATTATACATGTGATGACTCAAAATATATTTTCACATAGGTTTAGAATCCTTTAAAACCAATCACCTCCAGTGGTGTCCAGACATGTTAGCAACTACTGCAACTACATGTGCTCTCAAGGGGGTGGGTGTAAATTACTAGTATCACATGGAAGTGTTTATAAATGTACAATATAAACTATAGCCTATAATAATATAATTAAATTCAGTGAAAATAAAATTGGTGAGTAACATGTCAAATTTGCGTTCAGCAGTTATCGTTTAGTTTCGTTTATTTTAATATAAGAGTTGATTTACCCATTATTAAACGTAAAGGAAATAACATTTTTTGTTTGTTTGAATCATATTTTTTATATTTTTATTGTAAAACATATACCTAACTAAAGCATGGCTTTTAAATTGTACAATTTTACACAATTTATATGCTTATAACTCTCACTTCAAAATTAAAATATAGAGAAACACTTCCAACAAACTACAAACCACATATCCTCGGTACCATAGTATGGCTGTTATAATATACTTAATATATTATGATATCATTTTCAGAAATGATTTATAGTTATTTACGTTTCGATAAAAAAAAAAAAAAACTGTTATGAATTATTCAGTATGGTTTGTGACTTTGTGTAATAGAAAAGCGACGATGTTAAAAAAAAAAAAAACGTCCAATAGGCCCGCATTTATCAATAAATTATTATAATAATATTCCACAATAATGGTTTGGCCGTCACGAGATACATTATAATACGTAATAATAATGCACACAAGTAATACATATACATGCTGTGGGTTGTGACTGATTCCAAAGATAACTTTTTTATTTTTATAACATTATCATCGCCGAACGTATATATTGAGTAATATGGGTAGGTACGAGTAACAAGTATAAAATATGTATAGTGTTATAAACAAAAATATTGAAATGTAAGCAGGCTGTCGTAATTAGATATTTTTTTTTTCAAAAATAATACCTCTATATACTTTGTTATTGTTGTGTTTTTTTTTAATACATTTTCTTTTAACTTGCTTCGTCTTGGACTACCCGCCGAGCAATGGAAAATATATTATACAGATCGCATAACGTGGCGTGAATGCGTGATATTGGATGCAACGTTTAATAATATGGTAATGTCGATTATTTTTATTTTATTGAATCAAATAAATATTCACACACTATAGTATATAAAGAAAATATATGATAAGTAAACGTGTTAATAGGTACCACCTATGGTTACAAGTTTATTGTTGCACGTGGTTGGCAAAGGTATAAATATTAACACCACTTGTGTATATAATTAAACGGATTCTGTAGCATTTTTAGACGATTATGTGATAAATTACATTTTCTAATATTATAGAAGTCGATTATTGAAATCTGTGTCATCCAAATAATATCGGTGTACCTACATGTAGAAGTGATATCAGAAATAATACTTTTAAGTTACTTACCTATGCCTCATATGTATGATAGGTGACCACGCTGTTGTGTTAATATTTAATTTAATAAAATAATGTGTCCTGGCGTGTAGTTGAATGAGCATTGCATTTTTTTTTTATTATTGCGAATCTTGCTAATTGATTATTGTTAAAAATTAAATATATAACTCGTATCTGTCTCGGGAAATGTACAACTAAACTCAAAATTCTTCAGTAAAACTGCAGATTTATATTATCTTATTACGAGTTACTACCAATCTTTTAGTAGTTTCCAAAATAATATTATATATAGTCTCTCATCCGCAGTGATCACAATGAAACATTATTTAATATATTATTTCGTTCTTAAGTTGATGATAAAACTAATATGAAAAAAAAATATCAGAGTATTTTACAAATAACATACATTTATAATATACGATAGAATTTGTCACTTATAAAAAAGCCCTCGAACATAATAATATTACAAAGTATGTTTTACAAGTCCTCATAAAAACTATAGTATAATGTTATACAAACACTATTGATTTTTTTTTACCTTTCTAGTCAAACATATTTTTAAACGCAATGACTATCCAAAAAATGCGTTATAAGAATATAAATCTGATGTAAATATCTGAGTGATTATATTATATAGGATAAAAATTTACATCAAATATATTTTTAAGATTATTATTGTACAGTTTGTTATAGGTTTTTACTTTTATAATATCTAAAAAAGCGAAACAATAATTATTTCACAATTATTTCGTTTGTATATGTTTGAGTTGTTTGGCGTTAAAAAACAAGAGCCAGGCTCAATTTATAAGGATATTTTATAATTTATTTATATTACTATTCACTAGGTACCTACCTATCAATAATTATTTATCCTACCGCTATCGATACGATAGGTTCAACTTATTTTCGCTAATCATTTTTAAGCTTTTTGACATGTAAACAGAAACTGTTTGAAATACACATTACAGTATTACACATCGCCTCATCTGCACCTCTCCGAATAGTGCTTGGTCACACAATTAATAACTTCGATCTAAAACGACGCTTATGTAGGCCAACCTACAATCCAACAGTAATAGCATATATAATATTATTATATTATGCGTCTTAATAAAATATTTTTATTACATTTTTGAAATTATTAAATGGTCATGTAACATAAATGCACAATGTGCACTCACGAAGGGTCGACATATACGACGATACGTGATTCTGATTGTGACGTGTGAAAGAGAGAGATTAAAGAGAAAACCACGTTTGGTTAACCAGTGTACCTTTAGTAATAAATGAAAGAATTCCAGACAACCTGCGATGTACAACAATGCCGATAAATATTTACTATGTAACATATACACCTACATAATATATGATATATAATATAACTCGCGTGGTGTTTTCAGAGGTGTTATACAGAGATTCGGTACCTATATAATAATACATTATATATAGAGCTCGTGGAGGATTTTGGTTTACCTCTTTGGGATGACGACATGACGTAGGTACCTATAGAATATTACAATATTATATTAATAAAACGTAAGAACACGGAATACATTATTATTATTGTTATTATATCATATATTATAATATACGAATGTCGTAAATCTCTTATCTAAGTAGACGATTTAAATGTGTGTTTTGAAAAAAGTCCTCTGGCCAAAAACAAAAGCGTATACCTATACGCTGCCGCCGCCGCCGCCGCCAAAGTGTTAACGATCTCACACGTTATATACAAGGTGTGAAATCGATAAATAAATCATCCTCATGAGTCCCTGCCGGGGCCGAGCTAACGATATTATGTTTGTTCACGGTCATCTCAACACCGCCTCCGGTCGACCAGCGATGCCGTCTTATTGTTCCCATAGCGTTTTCCCCCATTAAAATTGATAAAATATAAATATTTTACTTTCTTACACCCCTTTTGTGTGAAGAGCGTTTGGTGAAAGGGTTAATGTAGTTGATTTTCAAATTGAATTCGTAAACAAATATTTATCGTCGAAATTTATGACCACTATAAACTGTTGTTTTCAAACTTTTTCCCCTTGTGGTGTACATCATTTTACCATAGTATACTACCATAATATTATAATCTCTCCTCAAGTGTGTTTGGCTTTTATTTTCTGATCGAGACCAAGATTTGAATTATTAGGTGCATTAAAACACTTACCACCATATCGAAGGTTTTGGAATTTAACTATACATGTTATGTCACCTGTTGACCATTTGACTTAGATAATAATTGTAAGGCTTCCAGAAAAATAACTGTTAGCAATAAATTATTATCATAAGTACCTACATAATTATATTATGGATAAGATAAGATTTCATTATTTTTTTTATTATGCTAATTGTTATTATATTTGTCGTAAAAGAGTCGATGTTTGCTTAAAAACATGTATACATACATATTGTATATTATGTTACAATATAATCCATTAATACATCTAAAAAATATCAATACATTTTGTGAAAACAGTAATTGGTCCACCATAATTTATATTTGTCTAACTACTATGCAGTGAAAAAAAAAATCACGATTTTGGAACAAATCTACGGTGTTGTCAGCTTGAGTATAGATCGGTATTCAATTAAAGGCCTATGATTTTTATATAATAGTAACAACAAAACAAAATAGTTTAAAAAAAAATGATTTCCTTACGTGCAATTAATATAATTATAAACATAATTGTTAAAAGGTATATTTTATAGATATTTAGTATTAGTTAAAAAACATTATTTATTTTTGGACTTAGGTACTTTAATAGAGATTTTTAATATAACCATGCTTACTTTTTGGAGAGAATGTCTAATTATTATAATCAGAATGTATTTAATTTAATTTAGTATTATTTGTATTGATTTAATTTTTACAAACTCAAAATGTAGTTATTGTAAGTATTTTTATTTTTTCAATAAACTACGAAAATTTGAATAAACTCCTCTTATTGTTATTTAAATTTTCAAAACTAATGGTTCCGTATTGATTTTGTACCATTGTCTCTTAATTCAATACATATATTGTAGCTTATTGAATTTGTTTAGTCCCTGTTATTTGAACTGCTAGTTTTTATCATGGTAAATATCAGAAGTATGGAATATGAATGTATGGTAAATAATAAATTATATAATATTAATTTAAAAATAATATATTATATAATAGTCCCAAAACAATAACCTAATCTTTTTGTGATAAAAATAATGCTTATTTAATATTATTTTGTACACTGTATTGTATTTTATAAAGGTATATTATAAAATGCATTGAAATATTTATTTTTATATTTTCTGAAAATTTCAATTGTTTTAAATTATTTGGGTAGTTGCATACCCAATCATAATATCATCTGCATATTATTATATTTTTGTCTAATTTAACTTAATATGAGATTTTAAATAAATAATATTATAAATGTATAGTATATGAAAATAAGTAATAACATAACTATAATATAAATCATTAGTTATATATACATTTTAATTAAAACAGCTATATACGTTTATGTAAATTTTAAAAATAATAAAATTAGGAGATGGTTTTTCATAATTTAATCAATATATATTATATGCTAATATTTATACAAAGTAAATAGGTGCATTTTTTTCTTGTAAGTACCTATCATTTGTTAAATATTTGAGAATAATATGATAGGTATTATAATGATGATAAGTCTTTTGAAATAATATTACTGTAATAATAATTTAATTTTGTGTTTATTTTACTTCAATTGAAATTCCGTCTGATAAATCATTTCTTTATTTGAACAATGGTTTTAAATTAATTCGAACTAGAAATAATAATTATTTAATAATATTTGATAATCTAGTATTTGGAAGGTATTGTATAAAAACCCCAAATGTCAAACATTGATTTAGTATATTGTTGTCAATACAGTTCCTAATTAAATTCATATTATAAATTATAATTGAGATATTCGGAACAGCTTGCCTCATGAATATTTAACTAACAAGCTCATTCTAAATCATACTCCTCGAGTTCGGCTGCTGCCACGAGTTCAAGAAGTTTAAACATTGGTACCTTTGTGGAATTCCATAATTATTCCTGTGATAGACAATCTGTTCATATATAGAGTTTAATATTAACTTGTCACTACATATACAAGGTATACAGAATAGGTAGACAGGTAGTACATTATGAGTTATTGTTTTAAATGTAAATTATAAAAAAATCTGCAGACGAGAGATGATTTAATATGATTTTTCAAATGTTTATACTTATCTGTGGACTCAATCTCAATGGAATGATGAGATGTTTTACATTTGTATAACCCATTTGTAGTTTTTAAATGTATTTCTTAAATAACCGAATAACCTAGGTTACAACTTGAGTAACAAAAAAAGGTGGGGCAATTTAAGAGGATAAATTTTAATTTATAGAGGAAAACTACTATATGAGTTACAATTATGATTAACAAAACCATACAATTGTACCTATGTAATTTTTCATTAAAAAAAAAAACTGTGATTGACGCGACCATCATATTATTAAGATTGTTTTAGTATCAATAATACATTATATAACAAATAGTATATAGACAGATGTATTGGCAGTATATTTTAGTACTGGAGAAAAATAATAATTTAAATAAAGTGACAACTTTCCAAATATATTTTATGACTATCAATAATGTTTTTCTTACGCATCAAAAAAGTAAGTTTCTACAGATAAAAACGTGATATTTTGAAAGATTTTGTATGCTTACATAAAACTAAATTCAAAAGATTAGTTTTTGATTTATTTAACTTTATATTATTATACAAGCATATTGATTATACCTACAGCACATATTAGGTACTTATGACGTATAGGTAGCAACTCAAAAATTGTTTGCAAAATTATAAGGTGTTGTTATTACAGATTAATATTTTTTACAATTCTTTTAAAATAATTACAATCTCTATATCTTATGATTCTAATTATATTATAAAAAAATTTAATTCATACAACATTTTTAAATAATTAAAAAAACCTAGTTTGGATAACCATTTACTACCTACTGTGTATTGGTGTCGTATACTCTTATGTGTATGAAGTATAGTAGTATAAAATGTACATTGACGTGTGAAGAAAGCCTGGTTTTTATTTAATTGATCATTATATTTTATTATTAATTGCTTATAACCAAAGAAAAACTATATAATGCGATGTATATACCTAGCTGGGTAACTACATGATACCAGTAACTTCTAATGGGAAGGGTGATAATCAAGAATTATGCATGAGAATTGATAATTCAAAATAAATGTTTAATTTAAATATTTTAACCATAGTAAAATAATATATTCTACTACGTAAACAATCAACAAACAAACTATGGAATTTATTACTACAAAACGAATGTGGATTACCAATATCGAGAAGGGCAATTGCCCAATCCGGAAATTCCACTCACCATTTATTCAAATACCGCACTGATGGTTTTTTATTTAAGACTTATTTAACGTGTCTTAATATGAATAGTAATAACTGCAATGACAGTAATAATATAAATGAAAAACGAATTTACATCATAATTTTACATCAGTTACGGATACGCATTATAACCTCAAATATATGTATTCTAGATCTGAGATGTTATTAAGACATAAGAATATTATATTATGTACATTATTAATTGACTCACACAAAACCAAAAAATTAATCTTTTCCTAATAATAATATTTTAATAATATGTTATATTTTATATTTTTGTCTATAATTATTTAAGATTTGCAACAATAATGCCGACTCATACTTTATTACTCGTCTCGCCAATGATAGTCGATCAGTAGTATCCATTATAATAATATTAAATGTATATAGAAGGTATGTGCGCCAAAGGTACATAATATATTGTATATTTAATATAATAATATATTGTTCAGGTTCTTTGCCGGCGATTTTTATCTTTGAAACTAAAGGTCCCCGTATACACACTTACGTCAAAACAGAGTAAAAAAAAAGAAGAAAACATACAAAAAAACACGTTAAATAAACAAATAATGTCTCGTAAATTATCGCAGTTTAATTCGCCGTAAATAATTACGGTTGTCGTCGGGATCGGGTTTTAACTGCATTTTTATTGCTACTTATAGCGAAAGGGATCAACGACGATACGACGATTAGGAAACATACGCACTATAAAATAGTGAAATTTACGACCGTGTTGTCCGAAAACCAAAACGGTTTTTAAGACAAACACATAAGGGGGAGGAGTCTCCAAAAAAAAAAAACAAAACAAAACAAAAAACACGGTTTATTATCTGTACATTTTCGGGTTTTTCGTTGGGTTTCGTCTTTTGACGCGACGGCGCCGCACCGTAACGGGTGGAAGAATAATAGGTACAATATGTAATATTATAATAATATATTATGATCGAATGTATTGACCTGTGCGTGGTTCGGGCACGGTCATTTACAAAACGGTCCAATTTGCCAAGTGATTGATTTCGGTGCCCGTTTCTCCGGAACGGGTCTCTTTCACCGAAATATTATACACCACTATAATATTATTGTAACTTCGACTACACATCGATACCTATTATATGATATTATGTGCCACACAAATGATACCTTTCGTACAGAGGTATATTATATTGTACGTACAAAATGAATGTGTAGAACGTTGAAAATCGTTTGTCATTATTGGGACCGCTCTTGATTTCGAGTGTGTTTGTGTGTGCGGGTTAATTATTACGGAGCGTCTACACAGAATTGGATTGTTTATTCCACAAAATAATGCACTACACTTTAAAGACGACGACGATTATTATTATTATAATATTTCGCCGTCGTGCTCCTAATAATCGATGCGACTAGTTTGGTACACTCAAAAGCCTTTTGTATGAAAAATTACGACTTATGTTCTCACGATGAACAATGCTCATGAATATTACATTTAGAAACGTTATTGGAAATACAATTGAAATTCATTTACGCAATAAATTCAAAAATAAACTTTGAAAAGGTGAACAAAATATTAAATTAAATATTAGGAACTGAATATATAAACTTTAAACACTATGATATTGAACTTGTTGAAATGTTAAATAAGTGTTTTACAGTCAAAGTTTTTTACCTCCCCCAATGAAGTTTCTGACTGATTTACTGGTTTACTACACTGGTCTACAGGCGATTTACAAGAGAAAAAACAAACTTGAATGATTTTATATACGACTAACGTTAAAATAAATTTTTATGTGTGGTTATTTTGTACACAAACACATAGTTTAACTCTGCAGCATAGCCGGTAAAAAGTGTTTCAGCCGTCGAATAACATAAAAAGCTTTCATTTCAGACCGTATTACCTACGACAACGCTAGTGCAAAATAAATTTGACAACGTCCCACGAGAAAACTTTATTTTTTTCACTTGATTTGTAACTCTAGTATCATGCGTGTGTGTGTGTGTGATTCTTTCAAAATGTAATTTGGTAAAATATAATATATTATATAAAGCTGACATTAGTGAAATTGAAGTTTTGATTTTTTTTAATACTGGTCAAGTTAATGATAATTATTAATTGAGTTAAGTAAATTGATAGAAAACATTTAAAGAAGTTTAAAGTTAATAAAAATCCTAATTTTATTTTTAACTCGGTTAAGTTAAAAGTTATATGGAAACTTAAAAATAACTTTTTTTTTTAATACATAAATAGCCAGTAATATGATTTAAAATAATAAAAAGTAAATTTGTATGCAGTACCTATGCATCATCGATAATAATTATTATTTTATATTTATTATTTAATTATTTAAAAATTAGCGTAACTTGGATTTAATTAAAAGTAACTCATTATTTATAAGTTTATATTAAAAAAATCAGTTAAGTTGACAATGAAGGAATGCAAATTAAATTTCAAAAAGTTAATAGTTAAAAAGTTAAAATTAACTTAACTTAACTTTAACTTTTTAACTCATTTATGCCCAGACTTGATTTTTTCTAGTTTACATTGAGTTAAGAAAATTCCTAACTCATACTTATTGATTAATCATCTGAATTTTCATCAAAACGTTTATGACGTAAATTAAAAATAGGTCAACATCGCAGGATATTGCTCGTTTTGCATTTGATGATTTGTTATTATGTCCATAATATGGATGTACCTATATAATATTTACTTAATTATCAGTATTTTATTTGAAAATTGGACAAGTATTGACTGTTAATTTTATATACCTTTATTGTATTATACATTATATAATATTATATTATATCAGACACTGTTCAGCAGTTGTATTGATCTGAATATTTTATTAATTTCCTATACGCGTAGTAAAACAGTGTCCCCATATTTTAACTAATAGTTTCCCTTTGTTAACATTACATTATAATGCATATTTTGCATATTTTGCATCGCCTCGACAGATTAGTGTGAACGCGTTAAGTGTGTGTTTTATGTTAACACATTGATGATTACACCAATGTTTTCTTAAGTCATAAGATACTATAAATGTCATACCATTTGCCATACCATTTGCCATAGCATTTGCAAAGTTATGCTAAATTTACAAAATTTATTGTAATGCTATAGCTGTCATGACCTTCAATGTGTTAAACATTTTTAATATTCACATGTGCATCATAAAACAACTATGTAGTCATGTAGGTATATGACTTAAAGTATCATATGCATATATAGCCATATAGGTGTACAAATGTGCATTATTTCTTGGAATTCCTATAATACTTATATCAATGGCTGAACCGGGCTATATAGGTATATTACTATGATATATATTATATTCACAGGTGTAGGAAGTCCCAAGGTTTAATAGCAAGAACTAAGAAGACCTAAAAAATACCTAAAAAAGAGTAAAAAAATTAGACAAGTATGTTATATAGGTACACGCACCAGTCTTACTCGTACTCGAAATCGGTTCAAAAATCATGTTCACTTGCATCGTGTTATAGTGGCTCAATGATCATACTCACATGATCTTTAATTTTTAATGAGTATTATATCGTTAAAATTTACGAGCCACTTGCACAGATATAACTCCTGTCTAGATATAAAACCGAGAAAATAAATTCATAAATAAATACTATGAAAGATAATATTATTACTATGAGCATATACCGTATACACACTATATAATAATATATAAGTATTCGACAACACAATCTAATACATACCAATAACCTATTTACGACGTTCTCAGTAACTAATAATAAATAGTGCATGCTATATAGTATATAACTATTAAACACGTCAACGGCAAACACTTTGATCCTTCGTATACCGGCGCTTTTTGATAATTTCAGCAATATTCAGCAATGTGTATCAAAAATCATTTTCGTGAAATGCGTATAACATTTTAACCATCTCGCAGTCGACATTCACACAGTAGGTACTGCAGTAGATACAGGACCAGAGTATTTATATAATATATATTATCACGCGTTTGAAATGGTAGAAAATAATACATTATTTTAGTTTTTCGACATTTAGTAATATCCGCGCGTGATATATGAGAAAAATCCAAAACGCATAAGATGAGGTGATCAGTTTGTAAACACTATACCTATATATAATAATATTGCTGTGGGTATACCGTATGTGGTATTCGAATAAATAAGCATAATATATCATTATGATGAACACAGGTCTAACGTAATATTAAAATAATATCATCCATCATGCTGTAATAGAATAAACCAAGCTGCAGCTAATTTATGTTCGAATATATATATATAGGTACCAATATTTATAATATACCACTCATAAAAAGGATGACGGCGTGACGACAAGGGACTTTTCAACGGGCATCTCGTCACGGTCACGGACTTTCGCGTCTCGTTCGATATAATAATATGCATAGGTACACCCCCCATAATAAAATTGATATTATTATTAGTTTTATTATAAGTATTTCCGTGGAGCTGTCGCGTCATTGTCGTTCCGAATGCGGTCAAAGCTCTGCCAATCGATCAAACGGGAGGAATAGAAAAAATCATATTATAAACGTCAACTGTACGTCGACTCGTGTAAAATAATAATAATAAATTTATTTTAAAAATATATTTAAATCGTTTGTCTGCCGTCTGGTAGTATTAAGTATGGATATGACTGTTTTTTTGTAGGTACTCGACCGACCGCGGTTACAGTAGGCAGAGTAGCCTTTGAGTCGAAAAACTTAATTTTTTGATTGGAATAGTTTTATAGATTGGAGTGTACGGGCGTATGGCTAATCATTATGTTTCGATGCAGATAATTCGCGTACCACAACTGAATATTATAATAATAGAAATATTTGTAACATTTATAGCCGTTCACTCGGTTCATAAGTACTTCACGCCATTTCATAATATAATAATTAATAATGTGTTTCATCCGTGGCTTCAGGGATTCAATATAGGCAATTTTAAAGACGATCTAATAGTTGTCATTATTTTTGATTGGTACATTTTCAACGAAATTTCGAACAACTTTTTAACTGTCACGTGATCACAACAATTATTAAGAAACATGTTGTATCATGTTTTTGTATCTATTTTTGGCGGTGCAATAGCCGAAAAATTGAAATTCGTATTTAAAATAAACTCGAGTTACTTATTTTTAATGTTTGGTCTTTTGGTATTTTAATATCTGGATCCAAAACATGTTCTATATTATCATATATATATATGCACGGCCGCACAGATAGGTACAAATTATCGAGTTTATTGTATGTGAAAAAATTGGGTTCTGACGACTACAGCTTGGCAGCGCATGCATTACAGTTTTATTATTTCCGTAATAAATTAATTTTATTCCTGGAATGTTTCTGCAAAAGGAACATATAACCGTATAGACGCTTTTAATTTTAACTCGTCCTTCTACCGGTTTCTAATCGTATAATACGATAATAAATAAATAAATTATTGTTTCACTGTAATAATATTAAATATTTATATGTATCTAGCTATTAACAGTGATGTTATTATACAAAATTGGAAAATAAAAGCATATTTTCTAAATTCCGCTGTACGAATGTACTGCGGCGTGACGTGTGTTTCTCGTGCGCATATACCTAGTTGTGTTTTATATAATAATATTTTAAGCCCTCCGGTCGAGTAGGTATTTATTTTTTTCATCTGCAAGTCTAATGGCCCGTGTTATAGTAGACGATGTGTTATTATTATTTATACGTTAGGTTTTAATGTTAGACCGTGATACTAATTATTAGGAATCAAAATATATTCAATAATACTTGCATGTACCTAACTGTAACATGCACACATGTGCACATAGCTACTATGTGTTTGTGTTGTGTAACCATCAGCGTATCTACGATTTTAAGGTGTAACGTCACACACGCTTCTTAAAACCGAATAATAATGATTAATGATACTATAAATTAGTTATTTTTGAAACAGTATTTAATGTTTTGGTCACTATTCACACATATTATACCTACGTAGGTATTTTTTGGGTATATGATGTGAGATAGATAATGCTGCTATAAAATGTATAATATATTGTAGCTTTAAAGCACATTCGGTGTAGTGTTTTACTTTGAACAGTACGTGTGATGTGCACAAGTATATTGCAGGTAGGTACAGTGACGTATATTGTAGTGGCGATTGGAATGAAAAATGTCAGTGCCCTAATGCCCCGGGTAAAATTTAGAGTTCTTGAGAGATAATAATATATATACAAAATATCATCACAAAATCGAACGAAAAACAAAAAATGTATAATGAAAATCTTCAAAAAAATATTATATTTGATTAATATAAAGCCAGTTAGTGCTATTCGATAGACCAACAACATTAACGCCCAACTTGTATACTTTAACACCTACTCGGATATACCATTTGCATATACTTAATAGCAAGACAACGTTTAAGCAACTATTTGTAGTTAATACTATTGTAGTTAATACTAATTTAGTATATTTTTGGGAAGTATAAGAATTTGGATTATTTTTGCTCTTAACCAACACTTTGTGTGTCTGCCTACAGATACGAATTATAAATTTGTATAAATATAAAAATATAAATTATGTATATACCTGATAAGAATATTGAAGATATATATTTATTTGGATTATAGAATGCGTAGTATATTGTATAATAATTAATATTGTTATCAAAAATACAATATTTAATGTCAATCAACAGTAGGCACATAATATTATTATTTATTACCCTTTGCGCTAATTTTGAAAGGACGTTAAAATTATATACGATGGTATTATTTCTTAAAAGTATCTAACCAATTGTAATATTATTATATTATTGTTAACTATGTATATGCAATTTATAAAGCATAACAACAAGTTTACTACTATTATAACAAAACAAAACTGAGTATAGGCGTATAGGTACAGTGTCACTTACTTACTTACTGCTAATACTTCGTAGATTTGTTAATAATTAACATAAGTACCAAACATAATGAGATACTTTAGACTGTAGAGCTATGAATTCATTTTGATAATACTTTGCTCAAGTTATTTAAATATTAAAGTAATCACATCGTTGGTTCTAAAAAGGATTAAAAAGTTTCACTGTAATTCTACGGAACTCTATGATCATCAACAGAGATATCGTTTTTTAATTAATTTTATTTAAACTTTAATTACTTACTTAAAAACGCTTTTAAATTGTATTATAATATATGTATTTAGTCCGATGATGGTAGTATATGGTAATGCAGTGTTAATATATGCATTTATATTTAATTTTTGTTCCATCGTTGTATCTATAATAAAATAATAACAAATTGCATTTTAATTTTAATGTCATTGTAGTTTGCATGAGTGCACGACCTAAAAATTCCTAAATATAAAGCACTCATATAATAGTCGTGTGTTAATTTTGTTAATACGCTAAACGCATTACCTATTGTTTGTATATTTAATTAATTTAAAATTTATAAACCTGCAACACAATAATAATACAGACGAACATGGTTAACTCGTAGTTGAAGGGACCGGCCAAAAAGTTTGATTTGTTCAAGATTTTAAGTTATCCAAAAATAATACAATTGTTGGCAAAATAAATTAATACTGAGAGCGCTGTTGACGCCGGTCGTATTGATGGTTAGGTGGACTCCCCGCTACGCTGAGCCGGGTCTATTATCAGATTGTATGTATTCTCTCGATATTTCGTATACCTACGTTTTGCTTTAAGTGAAGTGTATTTGAATGTATTTGATAATATTAGTAAAAATTGTAATTGACATCGTATGCAGTTAGCTATACCAGCGTATAAAGTTTCAATAACAAAATTAGTTTATTAGAAAAAGTAAAATAACTATATAGTATAAAACTATATCTATACATGCCGAATCGGAAGGCACAAATTGTTTCCAACAGAGCGTGTTTTGTTCATTTGGAGTGATAAGCACTTATCTGAAAATGATAAGAATACGTCAGTTACCCTGTGAACAACTTTAGGTGGTGTTGCATATCAAGTCGGGAGGGGGGGGGGGTATTTTCGATTTTTTAGTCCGAGCGTAGCTCAGCGAGCTAGTGGCAACGCGGGCATCACTGAAATTAATTTACGATATTGGCGTATATGTATATTGTATATGTATGCTGTTAATTGTTATACTTCGTGGTATAAACTTCCTTATTATTTTTCGGACTCGTTAATTTCACCAATAGGGAATTCTAGGGACAAGGCCACAAGGGAAAGAGTTCAAGGTTTCGACGATCTCGAGTTAAAGAACTTCGAGCTAACCACGTTCGACTGTATATTATAAAAATAAACTAATATAGTGAGTATAGTTATTATTTACTATGTTTGGCATGTCAATAATTTGTTCTTGATTGAAAATTGTATATAAAAATAAAAATAATAATTATATAGGACATAGGTACGTAATAGCTACCTGTATTATATTATACTGAGCAATAGTTCATTCTTCCCTTCATGATCGTTCTCAGATTATTATACATTTAACCGTAATCATTACATTGTTTGTAGTCTTCGTGCTTATAAAATTGTACCACTGCCTCCATCGAATCTCTACGGCGCACGTTCTTCGAATTAATTACCATATTATACTACAGGTATACTATTGTGGGACTTTCCCTAAGTAACAGTTTTCTCTGCACTCGGTAACTAAAAAAAGTGATTGAATAAAATACACATTTATAATTAGTAATTACAGGGCACTAATTACGACGATGATATTATATTATTATTTACTACGTTATTATTATATTATTATAATATGTACCTTCGACAGTCTACCGATGCGCCTGCCCGACCATTATTCGACCATCAATGTTTACTAAAACCAATACTGAAAATAATATTATGTTTGACTGTTTGAGTCTACAAGTATTCAGCAGATATGTGCACGCAAGCCGACGCATATAATTTACCTATTATTATAATATAAAATATACACATACTGACTCTATGTATCTTACACTCATGTAAGCTCGTCGAATCATTTAATTGTTGGCGCCGTCCGTACGGTTATTTGGAGTGCGCACGCCACACAGCACGCACATCCTCGCCCGTGTGCCCGTGTGGTGTATTATAGTAATAATATTGTTGGTAGATATATTATTATACCGACCACGACATAATCTGACTCCGTGACCGCCAGCAGATTTTACGGTTTAATTAAAGGTCGACGACGATGCGTGTGATCCAAATTACATTAATTAAAACCGAACAAAATAAATAATAATATAAAACGAAACTAATGAACTGATAAAATTATAAAATCCGAACACGAATTAAAAGCGATATCCTCCACACGAGATTCAGACATAGGCAAACGACTATGAAAAAAAAAATACATCAAAACACGCTTTGATGTAACCACAAAACAGGGAAACCGCAAATAGTGTGCGTGTGTGCACATCTACAGCTGCAGACGAGTAATACAGTTAAAGCTCTAATTACCATTTTGTTTGTTGTAGGACGCCAGTATAGGTGCATGCACTTTATCACTAGATAATAATATATACACATAATATACGTAATAATCGTTTCTATGACTGGATAATGATACTGCGTTTGATATTGATGCATTTCTTCATCACTCCTGAAGAAGGCGTTGCTTTTCGAAAAAAACATAATATTATTAGGTACCTACCTATATAAAATAATAATATAATATTCATAATCGGATTAATCAAGCAATGCGTCTCTCGGTTTTTACTTTTTAATTTTTTTAATACGTCGTATCATGCATGAATATAATTATACGTCCGCGCGTCGAAAAATATTTTATTGAATTCCAACGTCATAGGTAGACACAATTATATAGAGATCGACGTTTATTTTATATGCATATACAAAATACATAAAATAATATTATAATATGATGAGCGTATACTGTCATGTATAATATTCATATATGTTGTTATGTATGACACAGACAACTTGCAATATAATTATAGTACCTACGGGTATAATATAATATATTTTATCGGTTATAAATTATATAATATTATAATTCAAGGTTAAACATTAACAAGTGACTTTTTTAATAAATGCACTTAATTAAAAATATATAGGTACAGCTAGGGTTGCACCCCAAATCTTCCGCTTTGATTATCAATTTATTCGAATCCTCAATAATTAAATATAGATGCATCAAAATGTTCAAAAACTCTTCTTATTAGCCGTTTACAATAAAAAAATAAGGTTTCAATTTGAAAATGCTTTGGTATTGCTACAGGACACTCCTTAAATTATACATAATCTATATAACTACATACCTTATTTTAAAATTTTACCTTTAAGTTTACTTGAAAATGGAGGCTTAAATTGCATAATAATCTAAGTACTTGGAAATATGGTTCTTAAGTAAGTACGATAAAATAAAAAAAGTAAGAGCAGTTGAAACAATTAATTAAAATTAAAAAAAAATCAGAAATCAGAATATAGGAAACTTTTCTTACTAATTATATTGACACTAGTGACCGATTGCCGATTTCTAATTTTCTGCCTGTTCATTATAACCACTACCAACTTCCAAAATTATGTGAAAAACTAAAGTTAATTGGTTTATTTTAAAAACCGTAAGTATGCACTTTAAACTAAAAATAAGTTAAAATGTTTTCTTTTTATTTAACTGAGATTACATTATTTTGTAATTTCCACCGTCTTTATTATAGGTGTCGTGTAACACTAAAATGATATTAAAACATTAACATTTTATAATATTTTTATTTTAATGCAATGGGTCATATTATATTTAAATTTCAAGAAACGTGTGTCCGTCTGGAAATCTATCGCGTTACCTTCGGTCATTTATCATGCATTAAACTCGTTTATTTTCTCAGCAGTGAAAACTAAAGTATTTCGTTTCCATTCAACTCACCAATTCTAAATATTAATATAAAAAATAGAAACAAAACGGTTAAGGTACTCACGAAAACCACATCGGTGTAGTGCGTGCAGGTAGGTAAATAATTTATTATTCCTATAAAACGAGATATGTTATTAGTTTATTACCTTTTATTTTTTATCAAACCTCGATTATTTTGAGTTATGACAATGAACGAGTATTTCAAAAAATAATTTTCTTTTCGGGAAATTAATGATACATAAGTAATTCCGATGTTTTACATTTCTCTTAAGCCCGTAGTTACATCACGAGATAGGTAAGAATAATATTATGCATTTATACAATAAGTAGTTTTTTTTAAATAATACGTTTTTGCATTTATTTTAAAAGAATCATTCAATATAATATAGGCAATAATATATTTATTATGACACTATCGTCTATCATGTTAACCACCAACTACTATTATAAAAATAAAAATAGTTTGTTTTTTACGTCTAACAATGTTTTACCTATTTAATTACAAGTTACAAAACAGTACCTATGAGAAACGAGTGTGCTACTACTGTGGTGTGTATAATAATATAATGTATAATATCTAATACTATTATAATATTTATATACGATGTATACCGAGGTGCGTTCATCAAATTATCTTTAAAATAAATTAATCTGGTATATCGTATATATGTATGTAAAATATAATATTGTATAATACGTCAGCAACGTCGAAGAGACGCTATATAAGATAATAATATTTCGTGTTTAATTTTGGTGTGGATTTACACATACACATAATATATATTATATAGTATAGCACTATAAAATATCATATAAATAATATACAATTGTATTATAATTTATATTGTACCTCCTGCGGTTTTGTAAGATGGTATATTTGGAATAGGAAGGCTTCTGTAGTCGCCCAGTAGGAGCAGCGAGAACCTTTCGGGTAGATATATCGACTCGTTAAACAAACGGGTGCCATTATATAGGTACCGTAGTACGATTTATAATAGACCAGTAATTAATATTCACGGATGGGAGCCATAATATATTATCATTTCGGGCCGACGTGGCCACCGAAATCGATAAAACACTTTGGGTTAATAATCGCACGGGCGAATGGGCGAGATTCTTAATATGTAAATCAGCGGTACATTATATATTATTCGAATCCATTAACAAAAATACTCCTGGCTTCTAATGCTGCTGCTGCTGCGATATAAAAATAGGTAATGTTATTTTACACGTTTTGTTCGACCGACCGAATAATAATATTATGTCAAAATGATGTTAACGGGCAATAGATGGATAAATGAGAGTAAAACGTTCGCGACGTAGGTAGACTGTGTATAATAATATGACAATGTGCGTACAGATTATAATTTATAAATAAGATTGCATAGGTAGTGTGACTATATTAGGGAGTTTTATGAAAGAATGTATAATATTTGTCACAAAGAACGAGTTATATTATAGGTACACGTGCCTTTCCGATAGAACAAAATAATAATATAGGTATCTATTATAATAAATGTAGATGAATATGAGAGCATCAATAATATGATATTATATATAGGTACTTGATGACTGATTCCTTCTGATTTAGAAAAAAATCATTAAATTCATTCTAAAACATTGGTTATTAAAATACATATAAAATAATTATGATGTTTTATATTAATAAACTCTTGAGTTTATTATCATGAATGTCTTATCAATATAATCTTTACTATCAAGTATTATATCTGATTAGTGATTACTGATTACGTTACAATATTATTGGAATTTTAAAAAAGAATTGACCCACACAAATAACAAAAACACAATTTATTGTTATATTTAAAATTTATAATGTGCAATAATTATGGTTCTAATTTTAGTTGTTTAATAAAAATTCAACTAGGAACCTAGCTGTAACTTGTAAGTTTTAAAAACGCATTATTTTGATTTAAGTTAGATATATACAAATGTTTTCCATTACATAAGCTATAAATAAGTTTTCTTTACTCTTCAGCTATTGTTCTCGGAGCACGTGGCCGAAAATAACATTTTCGATTGGCTGGCAATAATATCGAAACATTTGGTTTAGTCTTTAGAGTTTAGTGGAGGTTCACAAAAAAAAAAAAAAAAGTAAGAAATGAAAAGAAAAGAAAAATATAATAATAATAAAACCGAAAATTGTGTTGAATGCCGTACCTACGTGTTTTTTGAACTCGATATTATTATTGTGTGGTACCTTATATTCATTCGGCACAAATGGTACAATACGAGTTACATAATGGTCCAGTGAATTTTCGAGTGGTTTCAGACACCGTGTAAAAGGTATTTTTATTACATATAAAAGCCACTTGGATTATAATACATTTACTGAATTACCTGCATTTTGTGTGCCCAATGACCCGTAACGATTTATACATTTTGATAAAAAAAAATGAGAAAAAGTGTAGGTACATTTTATTTATTATACATTACACGACCTCTTTGACTCTTTATACATACAATAGGTTTACGAGACCAACTGACGATCGTTTTACAAAATTAGAATAATATTCAATATCAAAAACAAAATAAAAATTTCGTCCAGTGGTTTATTATATAACTATTATACCAATAATAATATTGGAATGGAATACGTTTGAAGTGTAATAATTGAAAATCCTTAGTCGTTGTTCTATCATTAAAATATAAATATATATATTACAGGAACACTGCATCTTAATAATTTCCTTTCTTGAGAGAAAGAATGCAAAATCAACTCTCCTCGAATTCACTGAAATCACTCGACACTCATAGAATTGTTTTGGGTGTTCTGATAAATCAAAATTAATTGTATATCATACATATCTTGGTGGGAAGTGTTGCTTGATAATTTATTAGTTTATCTTAGTTTATTTAATGTCATTATGTTTATGCATTTATGTTCAGATAAATAATATTGATGAAGGAAATAATGTTATTGTTAGAAATAGTTACACTAAATACTTTCTAAGGTTAGAAATGGAAGTGCATCAATACGTCATTATGTTTTGGTATTGGATTTCTACTTGTTTATTTTTCTTTTACGAACTATCGGTATTTTAATATTTATTATTTACCGGCTACCATTTAGGTTTGGTTTGGTTAACATGTTTTACATATTAACCTGCAATATAATGTTATCTTAATAAATTGTAATGAGATCTACACTTCAAATAATCAAGAATTTTCAAACCTTTTTGACACTGTGTTTTATTAAATATGTACCAATATTAGATTTCTAGAGATACATATACTGTAAAACAATTGTTTATGAACATATAGAGGAAACGTATAATATACATATATATAAATATATATTTATAATTATATCCGGCACGCGTTGGTATTATCGCATTTCCGATGCGATATAAATAAATTTATCTGCTGTTAAATTCCAACAATTAAAGTTGAAAGTGTGACTCAGATTACATGTTCCATTTCGTTTTCTGTTGTGGCGCAAATTACCAAAATTAATTTTTAGAAGTGGCGCAAAAATGCATAATACATATTTAATTTTTATATTTTGGCGCAAATTACAAGTAATAAAATTGGCGCGAAATACCATATCCCTTTCCTACGACAGTATCTACTAATTATCAGGGACTAAATATAATACCTACCTGATTTTCTTGTGCACCAAACACTATGTGTGCTGCAGGATGCTGGTGTCTTAAAACCTTTTTTAAAATAAATTATGAACAGGCGAACAGATTAACATACCTAGTTAACCATATGTTTACATACCTATTATAACACTTTACACCGTATTGATATTATAGTATGTAAGAATACGAACAAGTAATTCCTCAAAATTCATACATTATGAACACAATAAAAACTATTGTATTAGTTTTATCAATCGATAGGTATATACTCGAACAAACTTTTGCTTCTAAGGCCCAGAAAATATGATACTCAAAAATTGTGTGCACCAGCATGAAACAGTTATTTATTGTCTGGAAACGGTACACAAGCATACACCAGAAGCACATACGGTACACGCAGTTATACGCGAGAATGGACATGTTCTAACGTGTTGGGTGTATCATGCACGTGACTTAACGTCAAGTATAATTATCGAAATAAATAATAATATGTACAAAACTGTGCCAAAACTTTGACAAACATTCACGAATTTAATTATATCGTTCTTAGTGGAACGTCGACGAAAGACGTTTGGAAGATTAATTCTGTGGAAGTTATGCGTTGGAAGCGATCCAGGGCCATTTCGATTGTTCGAATCATTCCCATTCAACTATTATACCTACATTTATTCATTATTAAAATAATATATAAAAAGCTGTTTTTGAATACCATACCAAACGAAAATATATTGTGTAATATAATAATAAAAATTATTATTATTATTATTATTTATATGCACAATGAAGATAACAATACTATCCTAAATTTAATAAATAAACAAAACAGACAGTTAATTAATTGATTACGATGTGGCGGAGCGTTCTTAATTTATGTACGTATATACAGTAATAACTTATAAGTGCCTTTCATGAAGGAGTTCGCATAATATTTTTCAAACAAACTTACTTGAACAGTGAACACACTTTAAATTAATCACGGGGATTTCAAACTTTTGAACTCGACAATCCATCATATATAAATATATATTATAAATTATTATTATTATAAAATATGATACACTAACAAAACTATAACAAAGTATTCCTAATACTTTTATAATATACCTACTTTGTATAGTACAAATTTGAATTATTAATAGAAAATGTCAAAATCTGAAAATTAGCATAATTAAAACTATATAATAACAATAAATTAACATTAAGTCTTACATCGACATATCGTGTTATAGTGGTTATTTCGTGTCATAATTAATACATTTAAGTGTTGTAATGTTACAAATACTTGTGAAAATTGTACTAGTTTTAATTTGTCCTTTGCTTAGAGTAAATAAAGTATACTAGTATACTGGTATGTAATTGTAATAATATGTGAGGAAACAGTACGTAATTCAACAATTCAACATTAATACAAAATTATAGTATACGGTACGACACACGATTTCAAGGTACAATTAAATTGGATGAACAGTTATGTCAAAATTAATATAATGTTATACATTACTGTACTTTGGTTTTATAATTTATATTCATATACAATAATATAATATCTTTAGCAATTTTAAATTGTATCAAAATAAAAATATTAAGTTTGACATTATCGAATCGCTTTAATATAATTCCTTATTTGAAATTATTGTGCGGAAAGTCCTTGAAGATTTTAAAATATAGGTAAGATCATTAATTGTATTATATTATACAATATTAATTAATGTTTTCGAATGGACCAGTGTTCCACGCACCCGTTTAGTGTGAACAATGACCTCATAGAAATTGGATTCCAGGCTGCAAATAATTGTTGAAATGACTCTGCTCACTGTTGAGTTATAATATTTGTTTATAATGGTTTCTAATGGTTGTGGGTTTTATAGAAAACAGAATTTACTATATTATTCTGATGCTAAGTATCGCAATACTCAGCTGCGATGAACTGAAAATGAATAAATGAGAAAAAGACACGTCTCGCGAATCAACAAATCGTTGCTATCTGCAATATTTATAGCTTTAATAGAGTAGGTCATAGATCATAGGTATCTAAACAATATAGTGCATGCCGTATCAAAAGTTGGATATTAAATATAGATTATAGATAGGTAATATATACACATATTACATAATATACATAAATGGAAGGTACAGAGAGGAACCTACTACCTAGGTATACAGAATGATTTTTTGAACATGCTCACCCCCATTTTTTCCCTTAGTATTACATTTCTTCAAGTGTACCTAAAGTGTGAAGACTATATATTTTAAAATGCCTGACATTTTTTGTACTGCTTAAGGAATGTCCCAAACATCTGTTTTAAAACAAAAACCACCCCTTCTACTGCAAATATTTTAGCAGGTAATTTTATTGAACATTTTGATGTATCCAAATAAAAATTCTAATAAGTAGTTTCTGAGTTATTAAAATGTTTGTATTAAGGATAATAATCCTTAAATATGGTTTTACAAAAATATAAGCTGTATGTAATATTAAATGTAGTAGGTATTCATTATAGTATTGTACTTAAATCATTTTTATAAATTATTTATATTGATAGATCAATAGTAAATATTAAAATTATCAAATCATCTAAGCCCCTAAATCTAATTAACCCGTTACCATAGACATATTATCCTTAATACACAAAGTTATATAACTGAAAATCTCCTCTTTCGCGAATTGTTGTTTGGATACATAAAAATTCTCAAAAAAAATATCTACTGAATAATTAAAAGTGAAAAATTCCTATTTGAAAAATAGAAGTTTATATTGCCACAGAATCATCTTTAAGTGGTACAAAAAATAACAAGTATTCGAAAGTATGGTCTTTGTGTGTATTAAAAATTCCAAAAATCTAAATTTTAGTATAATATATATTTAAGCATTTAATTTAAGCATAATAATAGGGTGAGCTGCTTAAAAAGTCACTCTGTATATTATATTGTATTTTGATTTCGAAGCATTAAAACCGAAATAAACGGTTTAATAGTTCTATGTTCAAAATATTTAATACTTCTTTCTATGAGGTATACCTATACAATATTTAGGTTTATTTTATTATTTGACTATGTAATTTGATACGTTTAAAAAATAATTGGTTTGTTTATTGATTTATGCAAATCGATAAGCTTAATAATTATCTATAACTTATCTATACGATTAACGAATAAACAACGGTTTATATATTATATGCTTGTTATTTGTTAGTTTTACAAAATTAATCATTATAATTATCTTTTATATTTACTAAATCAATATTTAAACTTGTTTGTCAGTTATCCAAATAGTAATCTTGTGTGGGCAGTGTTCTGAGATTTTATTTTAGCACTACAGGAGTCCGTTAGAAAAAAAAATAACCATGCGTTGTGCCGGAGGGACGATAATAATTTTAAAGTATTTGGTAAGATAATGATTATTATTTGTGCACGCAATTCGATCAGCGTTCTGTCTGAAACAGAAACAGCGTTTGAGGGTTCCCCAAATACCTATGACTTTTAATTAGGTATGCGATGAATGAGTACAAACATATTGTTTATTTGTTTACTATACAGTGCACCTGTGCCGATCGAGACTTGCTGGCATGTGCATATTATAGACATTTTTCGGCGACACTTCGGGACATATTTTTGGGAAATTTATAAAACTGGTATGTGAACATTGCATTGGCACAACTATATTGTTGCATACTATAGTATGAAATTCGCCTTCTATTTCACACCAATTGAGCCAATGTTTAAAACATTAAATGTCTATTATTGGTTGACTATCACCATCACAGGTGCCGTACCAATCACGTTGCATCGTTCCAAAGAAATAGCTAAAAAGCTCAATACTATCTCCATTTCTAAATCTAACTTGAGTAATTCGAGTAATTTGTCGTTTGAAGGAAGTTTATTCCACACTTGATAAAAATGACAAACATCCAGTGATTTGAACTTATAAATCTCCACTAACAAGTATATTGCCAGTTAACATTATGGTTAAATAATACACTTTATTGCTTTTTTTTTAACAATTCTAGATCGACGCATCTTTCTCTGTGTTATATTCACGTGATGATTCACTGCATCAGCTGTGCTGCAATGTAACACCATCGGGTGCCAGGCGGTGGCATAAAAACCGGAAATCTCAAGTGAACCATTATATAATATTAAATCGATAAATCACGTGCTCCATACAAATAATTATGCTTGTTGTAGACGTGGACACGATATAATAGATTCGTTTTTCGAGAAAACAACAACGATGGATACGACCGTCCTCGTATAATAAGACATATATGCTGCTTTTTTATTGATGGCATCGAGTAAAATGTGTGCACTACCTATAATATAATATATTTTTATAATAATTGCGAGGATATTAGTAATTTTCATAAATTACGTGGACAAATTTAGATCCGTTTGAAAAATCAATTTTTCCACTTAGGCCAAGCAAATAAGCCATAATAAAGTATGTGTGTGTGTGTATAACGAACAAAATCACGGGTTCTTAAACAACAGGATTTGCATTTTCTTAAGTAAGAAAAAAATTGGAAAAAATTGATTACTCGGAGGAGTAACCTTTAAATACTATACATCTACACCCCTTATCCTCCCCCCTCAGGCAAAAAAAGTTCAACAGTATCATCAGAAGAAGGTACATAAAACAGGTCTGTTCTTTTATGTATATAAGGATTATAAGGAGTTATAAACTTATAAATGATAACAAACTGAAAAGGATAATATAAGTTAAGTTAATAGTTTAGTAAAAATTAGTTAAGAGCGTGCTTCACCCGCATGTCTCGTCTCCGTCTTACAAGTGCATAACATAGCAATTTTTCCGCTCAGCACATCATGTTTGGCTCCTTTAGTTTAAAAATTAGAACAAACTGACCTCTTATACAATTTAAAGGGAGTATTATTCTCTAGTGAACCTTCTACTCGTAGGTTTTTTTTAGATTTTAATTTTAAAGCAAGTCATAAGTATTTTAAAATGCACAAACAATTTACAATTTTAAAATACATGCGGGTGCTACGTCCTCTTAATATAGTATTAATATAAGGATCAATATAACTGATCAATATAACAAAGTTGTACGTTGAATAAAATTGAAATATAAGCAACAGATTACGACTTAGGTACTTACAATTCACGTCTTAACTCACGACTTCATATTATCCCAATATTATGCCCTATGTGTGTTTCTATTTTGCACTGTTAAATGTCAATATAATTTATCGATCATTATAATATATTCAGTTAAACTCGTAAATAGACACGCATATAAATTTTAATAGTCGTTAAAATATGTTCACTGCATCCATTGAAGTAGGTACACACTACACAGTGATATAAAAAAAAGTTGACAACATATATCTCAAATGTACGTAATTGTCATATTTCATTACAGCCTTGTGTTAACTTTGCGTGGCATACATTTTAATGTTTGTTGTTTGCAATTTAAATATTATTATTTCACCAACCCATGCATTATCAAGTGTGAAGTTTCATTTGTTCGAGCTTTTTGTATTAACTTTGACGGGTTGTTAATTCAAACACGGTATGCCATGCACACGTGGTATCAAATTACGTCATGGTTGTGATTTGTGTTCGGTTCTGACTTCTTTGCCGGTATAGCGTTACCGCGTTAGTGGATAGGGAATGGCGAATTTTGAACGTAATAAAATATAATATCTAACGAAAGCGCACTCCCTCAATTACATTCAATACGTCTATGTTTACTTGATTTATACAAGTAGTGAGAATATTATACTCATGTGTCGTAAACCCTCATAATATCTATCATTTATCAAAGTATACGAGTAATATATTATTTTTGACAATAGTGTGGTTATCAAATCATTTATGACTTCATAAGGTTGTTTTTGAATTTTTTATATATAATATATTCACATTAACTTACATATTATATTTTATTAGATTATAGGGTACCTAGTGCATACAAATTCTATAAGAATTACAATTCATTTTTATACATATTCAAAATAAAAATAGAAAACAATGTGATTATTTTGAAGGTAAGCCCTCGTTTTCTCAAAAAGTACTATAATAATTTTGAAATAATTTTTTTAACCTAATTTGAATTCATTACATAGGTACTAAACATTATTTTTGAAAACAAAATTATAATTGTTGCTACCATACCTAATATTTTTAATGAAACATAGTACATTTAAAATTTAAAATTCCATATAATAATATGTGTGTATAATTTATTTTAACAGGAGAAACCTAGTGGAGTACGATATATTATGCATTAGTTATTACTTATGAGGATTGAAAATATTTATTTTTATATATTCACTATTTGTAATTTTCTATTAGAATTTAAAAAAAAAGCTGTTTCAGTGTATCAGTCGGCACTATATAGGTACTAGGTAGTAAGGTAACTATACTGCGGTGCTGTAATTTACTTATAGTTTTGTCGTTGCGCAGAAACGTCCCAAGGGCAGAACCATCAAAAGAAAATATGGAAGATTTATCTCTACAAAAAAAAAAATAAAAATAACAACTCTGCATTTAATAAAGTTTGAACAAGTTTGAAAAGACAAATCCAATGTACACAGTAGTACGGTACACACTTGGTATCAGCGCGTTGTACAATTTAGGTGTATATTGTATGCACTGTCACGTGCACCTCGGGAAATGACGTGTTTCCGACAAAAATGTAAGCAACACACATGCGTCACATCACGTTTCCGGATTAAATTTCTTTCGAAATTATTCATTCACATCGTATTTTAAAGGCATATTTTCTGTGTACGGCAATCATATTGTGGACTCTGGACGAGAAAGAGGAAAAAAGTATGTATACCTATACTGCTGTGTACCAAGGCGTAGAGCGTCGAATATTGATTCGAAGAAAACTCCAAACACACAAACAAAGTTTAGGTATACATGTTCTTAAATCTTATGGTTACATAAACATATAGTTCGAATAAAAATATTTTAATATCCTGGCGTGTTCTTCATATACATAAATCCATATTGTCATTGATTATATAAACAATGATAGGTATTATGTATTATATACAAACATAAGATTTAAGAACCGCTTATTACATTACATTACATTAACATCGTCAACTCTAATGAGTAAACAATATTATCATAAATTAAAACATTATACATAATGTAGGTTGTGTAATATATTATATTATACGTGATATTCATATTAAACGAAACTGGAATTTGATTGAATTGAGTATTACATATCATTATAGCCATGATGAATTATTAAAACTTAGAAGCAGCAACATATTACTGTCAAGCCGACAGTTGTAATTTAAAACAACGGTATCTTACATACTATTTAGTTTTTGTTGACAAAACTTGTAACATTTTTAAACTTTGACTTTTTGTGTGCCATTGATCACCCCACCCCCTCCTATAATATTTTGTAATCTTTAAACTTAAAAGAATCTAAATCTTTTGAATAACTGGATTGTCATCCTTGTTGTCGATTTTAACGTTACCTATATATTGTTCCCAAAACATTAAAAACAATAATTTTTGTATAAAGTATTGTCTATATAATAATTTATAATAATAAAATCAATAATATTATTATTAATTAATAATATTTATGTTCAGAAATAAGAAAAAAATCATTTGTAAAAATTACAAAAAATTTTCCTCCCCGGCGGGGAATCGAACCCCGGTCTCCCGCGTGACAGGCGGGGATACTTACCACTATACTACCGAGGATTATACCTGTTGGTGAAAAATAAGCTGTATGTAACTAAATGAATTACACTACACTGCTGTATTAGTAAATAAGTTTTAACTTTTCTACTTTTCGAGTATTATACCTATAATAGGTATTTCGTTTTTGAATAAATCACTGTATTAATAGGTTTGTTTAATTTTGAATTCGATAATAAATCATTACCTACCCAAGGTTAACCAAGGTTAACCGAGTATACACACGCAGTTCTGATCGAGAAGCCGATCAGGATCTATTTGATATTTCGAAGGATGGTTGTTTATGTTTAATGTACCTAATTATTGTTTTATCCTTATATAGAACATATGTATAATATTGACATTAAATATACAACTTAACTATTATAAGTAGGTATTTTCTTAGTTTGGTTATTCATTTTTGCACATGGTTTATTTGTCAAAGCCGACGTAAGTATACCTACTGCAGGTATGTGGTGTGAAATGTATTTTTTAACCAGTGAATTGATATTTAAAGTGTTTTGTCATATTATAATATGTATACAGGTAATTTATGTGATTTCATGCGCACCTCGACCTCTGATGTATAGGTATGCTTAATTTGCTCCCAAATGTTCATAGACTCACAAACTACTCGACCGATTTTCACAAAATATTTTTCTTAGAGATATCGGAAAAGTTTAGGGAGTAGTTCGAACCACATAAAGGTCTATTCTCACTGCTCCGGTTCGTGTCGGGTCATTTTTCAACAAATATTGGTTAGGTTAGGTTAACCCGGGTCTTATCATTCACACTGTTCAGGAATCCGTCCGAGAGTACCTTCAACTTTGTCGTCACTCGTCCCGCGTCCGTCGTCAGTAGTTATGATCAAGGTTCACTTGGTCATACATGTTATATTTTAGTGCAATAATATTATTTGCATAATTTATAAATTAAGAATCACAGAATAGTAAAGGAGCATATTTTTAAATTATAGTTGTTCAGATAATTGAGTACAGACTAGAGATTGTACATTTGTACCTACATTTAATAAATTACGTAATAATACACAAAAATATAAAATAGTTTTAATAATTTAAATTTAATTATTAGCAAAATGGATTTGTTTTATTAATAGATACCTACGTTCTATAATAAGAACACCTGATCAAAATGTAAAAAATAATCAAGTTTTCTTGATAAAAACAAAAAATAGTTTCAATCTTTCACAGTAAATAGTAAAATTAAATTAAAATTGAACCCATATTGAAAAATATCTCTCTATCATAAGACTGATTTTGTATTTCTATTTAGATTTGTTTTATTTAATCAATACTTTTTTTTTATTAAAAATAGATTTCTTCATAAATTAATTTCGAAAAAAACAAAGTTAAATAAAAATCTTTATTGAATAAAACAAATCTAAAAAGAAATAAGAAAACCTGAATAATATAATCTGTGATAAAAATCTAATTCATTAAACCAAATCTAAATAAAAAAAAAAAAAGGGAGTCAAGTGGATGTCGCTCCGCTGTACAGTAGGCTACAAGTAGATCACTGTACTATAATGGATGGTATTAAATTTGAATTCAATGATATAATATCATTGTATACGAAAAACGATTCTGAGCGGAGACGGTATGTCAGTCTAGGATATTTTAAATTATATTGATATTGTTATTATACGGTAGCTGCTAAGTTGAATTAATATTATTCATATTATTTAATTATTAACCTAAAATTATCAGTGATGCTAGAAAAATATTATAATATATACTTTTACTCGTTAAAATTGATTTTAATATGTAAATTTCGTCCAAATTTGAACTTAAAATGTCTGTAAAAAATAACTGTTTATATATTTTTTAGATTTTTTGTTTACAGTATGTACTATTTATTAGAATCTTTATTTTAAATTTTCAATCCTTAGTTATAAAAACTGACCATTTTATATTGTTTAATTACAATGATTGATAATTTTCGAGATTTTGATGAATTTTGTCAAAATTCGAACTTTAAATGATTATAAAAAAAATGTGTGCCTATGTATTTTTAATATTTTTCAATTGCTATTGTAATAATATATCAGGAGCCTTGTATTAAATTTTCATTATTTTTGGCCCAACAAATAAAATTTTATTGATATTAATAGAAAAAAAAACTAAAAAATTTAAAAATTGAAATCGTCCGTAAAATACTGAAAAACAGTCAAAATATATTAAAAATTAGATGGTGTATAGAAATAGCTTATATAAATATTCAGTGAAATTTTCATGCATCTACAGTTATTTGTTTTTGAATTGCAACAAAATAAGAAAATCGCTACATGAAAAATCGAGTGAATATCGAATCTTGTACAAATTTGAACTTAAAATGCTCATAAAAATTTATTGTGACTTGCTTATAAACTTTTTTTTATTGATAAAATTAGGCAAACTTATGAGGAATCTTGTATTAAGTTTTCAAATCTTAGATTTAAAAAGAAAAATTTTTATGAATTTCTAACTGAAAATAAATTGCACATTTTCGTCATTTTTACGTATTTTGTCAAAATTTGAACTTTGATTACCTATAAATAAAAATTGTGACTACGGATTTTAATATTTTTCATCTGCCTTTGAAACTATATATTAGAAGCCTACTATTAAATTTTCAAGATTTTTTACCCAACAAATAAAATTTTATTGACATTTATAGAAAAAAAAACTAAAAAAATTGGAAACTGAAAATGTCCGTTAACAGCTCAAAATAAGTCAGAATATTTTGAAAATGCTATGGTGTGCAGAAAATGCATATATAAACATTCGGTCAAAATTTCATGTCTCTACGGTCATTTCTTTTAGAGTTATACTAAAAACCAAAATCTATTTTGTCGAAAATTGGTTTTCCGTAAAAATTCCCGTTTTTCCCATAATTTTTCATTTGTTTTTCCAGGCGCTCATGAAAACTACTGGGAAATTTTAACTTTTGACCCCCCCAAAGTACCAACTAGATTCACTTTCCTATCAGAAAAGGTACTATTAAAGAAAATCGAAGCATTTTTTAAAACGTGATGACAGACACAAAAATAAAAAAAAAATTTAAAAAAAAACACACATCATTGTAAAATCAATACATTCATCGCTCCGCTCAGAATCTAAAATCTATACATTTAATAAATAACTTAGTTTTTTTTAAATTTACTAATACTTATCAATAAAAAAAATTTCGCTTGGTCGAAGAACTTGAAAATTTAATACAAGGTACCTACCTCATAAGTTGTTGTTAGTAGTAATTAAAAAAGTTGAGCATAAATGGATAGTATAGTTTTATGAGCGCCTAAAGTTAAAATATTGACAACATTAATTGTCAAAATCACGAAAGTATGCAAAATATTTTGATTCAGAAATTTATAATTATTTTTTTCATATCTAATAGATTTAAAAATAAAATACATGATTCCTTATAAGTTCATCAACTTTAACAAAAAAAAATGTACTGGAAAGTCAAATTACATTTTTACTAGTGTTTGAAGTTTTACAACATTGAATATTTTATATTTTATATCATTATTATGACAAAATTATTACCTATTTTATTTATGTGTTCAAAAAAAAAAGTATAAAATAATTTTCAATTTCCTTTAATGTGTAACCATGGTAATGCATTTTATTATATTAATTGTTATTTATAAAATATTAACTTGACGTGAATTTAACTAAAAGTAATTCGTCATTATCTAAATTAATATCAACAAAAATCAATTAGGTACCTAATTTGAAAGCTACTAACATTTTGAAGCAAAAAAAATGAATAGATATTAATTTAACTTTAAGGAGTCTCTCAATTTTTTTATTCGTGGGTCATATAAAATTATTAAAAACTCTTAGTGGGCCAAAATTATATAATATACACTTATTATTTTTATTTGTAAAATGTATACCTACTAAATTATGATACATGTTATCACATGATAAATTCGACACGAGATACATGATGAAGCGATTGACGACAACGATTTGAAATATTATACATATTTTATTAGATTATTTATCGTACCTACTTCGGAAGGAAGATTAAAACTGAGGGCCAGATAGATTGTCATTCCAAGCAAATACCGCACATTAAAGGTGCAATAAATATACCTTCAGAGTATTCAGTCATTTCAGTCCAAAGTTTAGATATCCATTTTGCGAAAATGTATCCATATTGTGAAATTACTCAACTGGGGGAAACTTTGGTTTCATTGCGTGAAATGGGTGCATTATATTTTATTATAAGTTAAAAATTGTTAGACAAAAGCATTTATTGTCTCTTCGTTAGCATCTATATTTTAGCATACCTAAACGGAGAATAATTTACAACTAAGTAGGGTCCTACCTACGTATAACACATCCATACATATTTTAATACGTTATAAGTATATAGGTAGTAGCTTAAAACAAAATTTACCACCAAAATAGTATTTACAAAAATTTCATTCTCGGAATCAATCGTAGGTATTATTGACTGCAGGAAATTCTCATAAATAAATATAAACAGCACAATGTTGGCAGACAAATTGGTGGCACTGCATGTGCTTTCGGCATCAATTTATATATTGTAATGAAAAACTTTCTGTAAAGATATTTTAGACGAGTTAGGGACACACATATAATAGACAATCATCAATCCTATGGGATGATAAAATGTGCAAAATCTTTCCAAAAGTATTAGAAGTTGAAAAACTTTCTTCTCTGGTCTTCAAATAACTATTATGTACAATATTCCAGTACAAAAAATGAAAATGTTTGTTAAAAGGACAAGCTATAATAACTAATCTTACCGAAACACACTTAAATTATATAGCATACCTATTAAGTAATTAACATATTTTTTAGTTCAATATAATATATAATATAATTATCATTATACCTATTCAAACATAAGCAAGTAGCAACGTAGGAACCAATTAAAATGTAAATGAATACGATGATAAATGTATAACTCGTTATAGCTATGCATTAAACTGGTTCTATATACGATTTAAATGGACTAAAAGACTAGACGTACATCTAGACGTATAGTATGATGTATTCTCAAATTTCAATGTCACAATAATTATAAGTCGAATTAGAAAAATTATTTAATCGATTACATGAATATAAGTTTAACATTTAAATGCTTTTAGAAAAACATTTGACAGAATTGTGTATGTATCCAAAGTTAATTCTGCCGTCAATAAATGTTATTAGAATTATAAAATGTTTTGAGCTATATCGGATTGTCTCGTCTGAAGACGCATCTATAATAAGAAGGAATTTAATTCATAGTTCACAACTTAATTTGTAAATAATGTAAAATTATTATGAATTATGATATATGATATATAATTTATAATTGTATTTATATTTATGAGATGATATCTTAAATTATAATAAAACTATTGTCTGACCGAATGAAATTTATATAATAGTGTTGAATTACTTCTTTCATTCATGCTCACCTCGGTGGAAGATCATAATATTGTAAATTTGAAGATTTATCATACCTACTTTTTATGTCAAAAAGTATTCAAACAATTTTCGTATTTTAAATATATTTGGGATATTTTTTCATTTTTTTCCATATTTAAATTCTGTACTTATATTAATAAGATTTAATGTATTTTAATGTATTTTAATACTTATTTGGAAAACTCTTAAGAAATATTTTTAACAAGCATGTAAATTATAATAATATTTAATAAACTGTTTTCAGCAAACTTCGATAGAACTAACTTTCTTGGTCTGATTTTTTCAACACCTGTTTTTTATACCTACATATTGTTAGATATATTAGAAATATCGAAAAATGGACTCTTCGAAGTACCACGTAATTCAATCTTCAATTCTATCATAAATTAAAAAAAATATACACCAATACATCAATGTAAAATTAATAAATGTCTCACATAAATACCTACATAGTATAAAAATATGATAATATTAGTGCACTTTATTATATTTTTATTGAAAATAAAAGTATTTCCAATAATATTGAATATAATGTTTAACATAATTTGACCATTTTACATAATAAATCATAATAAACACTAATACACTATAAATTATAATCAATGTAAAATAATCTTAACGTACACGGCTCGTAATGTATAGGTATATAATATATACACACAGTGAGTAAGCCAGTGAGGGACCCGAGGGGCTCAGGCTCTTCTCCCCTCATCCGTGTTTATTACATAATTTCTACTTTATTCATACTTAATATGGCGTATTATAGACACCATGCAACCATATCATCTATATCTTTATAGCATTTATGAAATATGTGAGTCAAATTGTTTTTATTAAATTTAATTATAAGCTATACTTTGCATTAAGGTTTAAAAATTATAAGAAAAATAAATATCCTTTTATTTTCTTTATTAATATCTTCTGAATTATATTTCTGCAAGGTGCCCCTGAGGCCCTAAACTCGAATTTCAAGAGATAAATATTATAATATAATTTTTCAATAGTTACAGCTACTTAAATAACGGGTAAAGAAGACATAATATTATGACTGACATAGTTTTAAAATATAGATTATAATATTATTCTACACTTTGTATCTTGTGTGCATCATTTATACGTTTAAGTATATCTCGGAACGTTCATAAATTGTAAACTTTAAAAATTCTACCAATCATTTTATATGAATATGGTTTAGTATCGAATTAATGTTGTAGTTTTAGCCATGGGCCTATGAGTATAGGTACTTCTGTGTTATTGCATTGTTCTGTTTATCTGTCAAATCAAATATCACTTTGTAAAGACTTATAGTGTCAGATCGAATTAAAAAATATACTTGTATACAGGTGACTGCGTGGAACTTGAAAGCAAGTTATGTGTAATTATTCACCTGTCTAAAATGTAATGAGCTATCTCATATCAAACGTTAAATTGATATAGGTTTAGTAAGATTGACTATTTTTAAATATTTTTTTATATTCCAATGATTCGAAATATTTAAATTTGATTAGCTAAAATAAAATCATCTATTTTATAATATCGTTTGTGTTTAGTAGTATATTATATAGATTAGCATGATGTACAAATTGACTGGTTACGTGATAACTACTTAACTAACATTTACACTTTCAATTATGAATTAGAATCAGTGAATTCTGAAATTGAGACAATTATCGATAAATATTTCCTAATTTTATTATAATACCATTATTTAAAAAGGGGGTCAAGTGGATGTCGCTCCGCTGTACAGTAGGCTACAAGTAGATCACTGTACTATAATGGATGGTATTAAATTTGAATTCAATGATATAATATCATTGTATAAGAAAAACGATTCTGAGCGGAGAGTATGTCAGTCTAGGATATTTTAAATTATATTGATATTGTTATTATACGGTAGCTGCTAAGTTGAATTAATATTATTCATATTATTTAATTATTAACCTAAAATTATCAGTGATACTATAAAAATATTATAATATATACTTTTACTCGTTAAAATTGATTTTAATATGTAATTCCGTCCAAATTTGAACTTAAAATGTCTATAAACAATAACTGTGTTTAAATATTTTTTAGATTTTTTGAATACAGTATGTACTATTTATTAGAATCTTTATTTTAAATTTTCAATCCTTAGTTAAGAAAACTGAACATTTATAATTGTTTAATTACAATGATTGATAATTTTCGAGATTTTGATAAATTTTGTCAAAATTCGAACTTTAAATGATTATAAAAAAAATGTGTGCCTATGTATTTTTAATATTTTTCAATTACTATTGTAATAATATATCAGGAGCCTTGTATTAAATTTTCATTATTTTTGGCCCAACAAATAAAATTTTATTGATATTAATAGAAAAAAAAACTAAAAATTTGAAAATTGAAATCGTCCGTAAAATACTGAAAAACAGTCAAAATATATTAAAAATTAGATGGTGTATAGAAATAGCTTATATAAACATTCAGTGAAATTTTCATGCATCTACAGTTATTTGTTTTTGAATTGCAACAAAATAAGAAAATCGCTACATGAGAAATCGAGTGAATATCGAATCTTGTACAAATTTGAACTTAAAATGTTCATAAAAATTTATTATGACTTGCTTATAAACTTTTTTTTATTGATAAAATTAGGCAAACTTATGAGGAATCTTGTATTAAATTTTCAAATCTTAGATTTAAAAAGAAAAAATTTTATGAATTTCTAACTCAAAATAAATTGCACATTTTCGTCATTTTACGTATTTTGTCAAAATTTCAACTTTAAATGCTTAAAAAAAAAAATTGTGACTACAGATTTTTAATATTTTTCATCTGCCTTTGAAACTATATATTAGAAGCCTACTATTAAATTTTCAAGATTTTTTACCCAACAAATAAATTTTATTGACATTTATAGAAAAAAAAACTAAAAAAATTGGAAACTGAAAATGTCCGTTAACAGCTCAAAATAAGTCAGAATATTTTGAAAATGCTATGGTGTGCAGAAAATGCATATATATAAACATTCGGTCAAAATTTCATGTCTCTACGGTAATTTCTTTTAGAGTTATACCAAAAACCAAAATCGATTTTGTCGAAAATTGGTTTTCCGTAAAAATTCCCGTTTTTCCCTTAATTTTTCATTTGTTTTTCACGCGCTCATGAAAACTACTGGGAAATTTTAACTTTTGACCCCCAAAGTACTAACTAGATTCACTTTCCTATCAGAAAAGGTACTATTGAAGAAAATCGAAGCATTTTACTGTCCTAAAAGGTGATGACAGACACAACAATAAAAAAAAAAATAAAAAAAAAACACACATCATTGTAAAATCAATACATTCATCGCTCCGCTCAGAATCTAAAATTGATTTTTATATGCCAACACATCTACCTATTTATAGTAAAATTATAAAATACTTAATATGACGATCTCTTCCATTATTAATAACAACTACAATAATAATATTGCTGGTACAGTGAGTGGTACGTAAAAAAATATAAGCATTTGTTCACAGGTTACACACCCACACATCTATACATACTTACAAATTATAGGCATAAATGCAAGGGCATTTCCGTAAACAAATTATATTATATTATGTTTACGTACGTGTAATAGCAATACTAAGTGTCAAGTTCCGGCGTGGATTGTTTAAGTCGTAAGCAACCTGTACTGGGATAGCAATAAATGTTATTGTGCTGATTTTGGTGTATGATAAGCGTTCGACAAATTATAGCTAATTAGAATATAGGCTTAAATAATAAAAGCAAGGTAAATAAAGGACACGTTCCGGGCCATATCAATTATATTTTATTAAAAATGGCTAACTACAAAACCCTAGTTAATATATTATTATAATATAATGTTTCGTCAATAATAACCTACGCTCTGTGAAAATTAAATTTTAGAACCAATGGTTAAATTTACAAAAAATAAACTTAAAGGTATGTTATATGTATAATATAGTAACCACGCGATCAATTCTGTGGGTACGGACCAGTCATAATATTCAGATAATATGAGATTATAACTTGTAATCAACCACCTTCGAAAAGACACAGTACATACTCATTTCACTCCTTGACACCTCATGGCCAAGAGAGATCCAACTAAATTCACAGCTTGTGGTACACTCATGTCAATCAAACACATACTTTCTGGAATGCCAATATACCTAATGCACTACCGAAACACAAACATCAACATAAAGAAATCCTACAAGACTAAGAGGAGCACTTTCAACAAAATCAGTCAATAGATATACACTTCACAAGCTAATTTAATAAAATCTTAAATAATATAAATATTAGAATTTAATTGACTAATAATCTCGTAGTTATGTCAATAATAAATAAATTAAATAAATAAATACATTTTAAATAATAAATTAAACGATTTTCTATCGTATACATATTATTATATTATAATCTTACATATAGGTAGAGAAAAAACTCTACTTTAATACCTACTTATTTATTTGAGGCTTTTGCAAAATTATTAAAAATTTCTACTTTTAACTAAAATAAAAAAAAAATAAAACTTCTGAAAAAGTGCTTATAACTAAAACGTTGGAGCTGTTGTAGCATAGGTACATCGTACTGTCTAATAAACGTAGATATATTGAGTATTGCAGTGAGTATCTACTATAAATTAGCAGTACAATACTGTGCATTATGTAATGTTTAATGTAATATTGTTTTAATGTTATGTGTATTCACATTATAACACGAGTCTCTCAAACACGGACGAGGGCGCTGGGGTCAGTTGAAAACAGATTTTACTAGTGCCAAATTCCTAAGCGCTCTGCACAAATCGTCGTCGTCGTGTGTGTGTGTTTTTGTTGTTTATCGATCGACTTAACAGTGGCAGCGACGACGGCGACGTGTGCGCACTTTGAAGACGCAATACCAATTGGCTGCGGGATTTGTGTTTAATGTGTACTAAAATGTTATTATATAATATATTAATATATTCGTTGAGTCTATACTCTATACCATAACGATCGTAAAACGATTTGTGATTATTCTATTAAAATATAACGTATATTAGTCAGTCTTGCTATATTTCAGAGAATTTCAAAATCGAAATTACATATACAATATAAAGCTTACATTTTTTTTTTTGAGTTTAAGTTCCTATTTTCTCCGTGTTAAGTTACAGAAACTATAAGCAGTTTCAAATATAATAATAAACTTTGAATAAAGTTATATATTAAAATTCTTTTGAAAAAAAAAAATCAACTGTTAATGGTTTTTAATTGAACGCTCACAATATCATAATATAATGTTTCATAGAAATTTGATTTTTATTTAAATAACACACCCAAGCACTATCCTGACAAGAAATGTTCGCATACTTTCATTATTTTCTGTGCCAAGATTTATTACGTTATTTGGATGAATTTGTATAATCGCTCCTGAAATTCGTACGCCATTACCTATTTTGGCAATGAATTTGTTTTTTAATAATGCAGCCTCACCAATCGTACATTTAAATGTATTATTCTTCCTTGATTTTCATTTTATTATTTTATTATTGCAAGTTATTCTTTTTTCTCGTGCGTTAATGTTTTTGTCTATCTCAATTATTTTTCTATTATACTTGCTCGTATATTGTTGAACATTTTACCGTACCCGGTACTCATATTATGAATTGTTTAGTACTTAATTATTTAATACTATAATAAATAGTATACTATATCAAAATTGTATATAATATAATATCAGTCTTTGTATCTTTGTAGTCACTAGTCTGTGCCAAATAAGTATAATTAAATATAAGTACCTATCTCGATTATAATCTAGAAGAAAATTTTGTTTCAAGTAATACATAGAACAAAAATCAATGATTTTTTTTTCATTTTGTAACTTTTTAAACAGTAATTTTTTTTAAATGAAATTTACAGTTAAAAAAATTATTTAAATTTACCAAGTTAGAGTAGGTAGGTAAATTTATGATATTTGATGGAATAATAGTAATAATGTAATCGAAAATAATGCTTCATTAGGTACTGAAATGTAATTTATTACTTTTAAATTATTATGATAGACAAACAACTTATATTTTTTTTCAATATATGATCTTAAATTTGAATTTTCTTTTGGATTGAAAAAACAAATTGAAATATATTGATTTCCTATAGATGGATACATAAAATGATACGAGACTTTTGGGATATATACAACATTACAATACCTATAAATTATAATTACCTATAGATGAACGTCAAACATAATATACAATAAATAACATAAAATTTATCAGCGTTTGTGAATTATTGTGCAATATTTCTATACTCACCTATATCAGATTTTTATTGAGTAGAACAATCGTATAGAATTGTACAACCCATTTTTATGTTTATTGTAAGTAACAGAAAAACGCTATCCATAAATCTATGTTTTGTTATTATTATTGTTTTTATTATCATCATCACTTTTTTTTTATATTACAGGTAGCTATTTGTTAAAATGCCAATCTGAAAAAATAAATGTATTTTTTCTCAGTTAATGTACTGAAATGAAAACGGAGCTGCTGAAATCGATTTCACAATCCGTAAATAAATTGCTTTAAAACGAAAATAATTTTTACCAGAAATTTGTTCCATCTAAACACAAAGTACGATGAGATGCCGCATTTATGTACTCTGTGTAATTGATTACTGTTTTATTAACAATTTAAATATCACATTAAAATAATATAATTATACAACCAAGATTGTTAAAAAATAATAAATCTAACTAATAATTGCTTTACTCAAGATAATATTAAAATAAAAAATGAAAAATATTTTTTACAATCGTAGTCATTATATGCAAATAAATACTTTATATAATCTTTTATATTTTTTCTTTTTCGAAGTTAGATTTGGATACTATTAATCGTCATTAAACGCATTTGTTTTGATATTTGTATAAATGTCTTAATAATTGATCACGACATTAATATTTTAATGCTTAATAATATTTTGTAGAACTTTTCTTCTTCTTCACCCTTCTATACCACTATGTCCTAACTCCTAGCTACCCTTGTCCTACAACTCCATAAGACATGTCCCTAACCTCTCAATTTTTCACACCAGCTGTTTTTTTATCGTTATCTTCTTGTATTAAGAATAATGGTCCTTAAAAATTGTTTTACATAAATATAAAAAGAACGTAAAACTGGATCAGTATTAATTATTATGCTTGGACCATTTTTACAAATTATTTATATTGATAGATTATATTAATGGCTACAATTTCCAAATCACCATAGGTCCCATATCTTATAAACTCATTACCATGGACACTCCTAAACAATTCTTAGAACACAAATTTAAACAATTTAAAAACTACTCGTACAAATTTTGATTCTGATACGTCAACTGTTTTATAAATATTATCTAATGTATAATTTATATTTGAAAACCAGTGTTCACATTTGAAAAACAGAAACACCTCTACAGGACACTCCTTAAGTATTACAAACAATCTCCAGCATCTTAAAATATAGTCTTAAAAAATCAGATTTTTAATAAATGCATTATTGAGGAAAATAAGGGGAGAGCATGCTTGTTGAATCACCCTGTATATAAAATTACTAAGCAAAAGTAAGTTAAACTTTTAAATAGTACCTATCCAACAACCATCTGATGGATTTATTCGTTGTTTGTTATAATTTAACTTTTAAATTGTAAGCAATGCGTTTATAAAATATGTGGTAGGTACTCAATGCATTGTATTATAATTATTAAAAAGTTAAAACATAATTCTGCAATGTAAATGATCAATACACTATTACACTAATGAAACTAGATATTATTTTCTAATTAATGAACGATGTGATATGTTATGGTGTACTATTACGAATCATAAATTAATAAATTTATTAAGTTCTAAAATAACACTGTGATATAGGTAGTGATTAATATGTTAAATATAAAAATGAATTATTAAAAGAGATAACATTGTGCAAGAAGACACTAATTGTATAATATTATGTATGGTTAAAAAAATTTCAAAACCTTAAGCAATTATTGTATCAAGTTTCTTTTGTGCAATGTGCTCATAAAAAAAGGGTGGTAACCAGGGAAGTCACTCTGCAGTACCTATATTGTATGACACCATTCGACTATACTTCATCATTAATTAGGTCACAGTTAGGGATGTGTTAGATTTGAATTCAATAGTTAACTATTATATATGAAATTATGAAAAACGATCCTATTCTGACTGGAGACGGTGTGTCTATTTTATCAATTTTATATTATTATAATTTAAAGTGCCTATAATATGTAACTACAAATAATTTTTCCCAAACACATCCAAAGTCAATTACATGTAGGTACCTACTGTAAAATAGTGTGAATTGGATCATGGAAAAAATAACATGAAATAAGTCTAAACTTAAATTACATTTAAAATACTCATATTTTGACAATGTAATTGAGTAGGTTTAGAAAATAATAATAAACGTAAAAGCGAAAATGTATTTTGAATCACAACATAATTAAAACCAATAGAAGAAAATTCGTCAAAACCTGAGTGTTGGTTAAATAAGTATTCTAAATTTTCAGACATTTTTTTTTGTTTCCATTTTTGTTATGAAAAATAGTACTTGGGATTTTTCAAAATATACAGTCTAAATTTACAATTTTAATAAAATTTAACACTAATTTGAAAAGAATAGTTAATTTTAATTATTTTGAAGTGTGCATGAATTATAACAATATAATGGCTTCTAAATTCTGAAATCTATAAAAAAGAATATCAAATAATATCATAATATGTGATAAAGTTAAATTTAATAACTGTTATAAATTAAAAAATGTATAAAATGTAAGCTTTTATTGTATTCTATTTACAAAAAAATTAAATTAAACTAAAACTTTTAAATGAAACTTGTTTGATAGTAAATTATTTGATTTATTATATTATGTAAAGTACCTCTAACCAAAATATAATGACTATAATATAGTACTATATTATATATATAATATATATATTGTAATATTCACTTTTATAGTTTCTATAAACGTACTGAGAGTTTTTATTGGCTATTGATTTTACGATTATGTGTGTTTTTGTTTACTTATTTTCTTTTGATGAAACACTTTTTTGAACAATATAAAATCACTCAAAAAAACTATAATATATTCACCCCCATTTAAATTGAGATTTAAACATATATTATATTTTAGATTCCGAGCGGAGCTATGAATGTATTGGTTTTATAATGATGTGTATTTTAATTTTTTTATTTGTGTCTGTCACCACCATTTAGGACTGTAAAAATTCTTAGATTTTCTTCAATACCAACTTTTCTGGTAGGGAAGTGAATCTAGTTAGTACGAATTCTGAAAAAGTACGTAAAAATCATGCTGTAGGGACATTTTTATTGAATTGTGTGACCTATAATATTTAATCTTATAGAAATTGTTCTACTTTACCAGAACATATGGTGAAATTATGCAATTTAGGTTTTGCGACGTTCTAAAATTACAGTGCAAAAAATAAAAATTAGCGGAAAACTATAGGTACTATTATTATATTAGGTTAGTTATTATAACTAGTAGGTGTTATTTTTAAATTAGCTCGAACAGTTTAAATCAAGAACAACCTTTCATTTTCTATGAAGACCCTTCCTATACATTGCACAAAGGTTTAAAATCAACGTTTGTGTTATTTTATATTTTAATTTTTAATGTCCTTAATAACATTGAGTATAATACATTCAATATATACTCAATTCCAATGGGTATACAAGAAAAATTAATATGAATATTTTTTAATTAACTACGAGTATTGTATAAGGCATGATTTGGTAGATCAAAATCGATTTGTGGTCACAAGATCACACATATAAGGGACGTCCAATCATGTTATTGTTATTATAAAACAGCAATATATAATAAAACAACTGTCTAAGTGATCAAATAACTTTGCAAATAAGAGTAAATATTATGGTATTATTATCAGTCTTTTCAGTCTTAACTTTTAAATTCCGCAATACTATGTGATTTCATTATTGTTATCTACTTTATTTCCCGAAACATTTTATTGAAAAGCACATAGGTAACTCAGACTTTTTCGATAGCAATCGTTTCACTTAGTATCAGCGGAATTCACATTATATTTTACAATCTGTTATGTTGAAAGTAGTTCATCCACTATTATTGGTACGCTATATATAGCTTTCTTTGTTGTCATCCCTTCCTCAACTTCTCCATCCTTGTCCATTTTTTACCTAAAGTTAGAAAATTATTATATAGAAATCAATAAAATTATACTGCAATGTTCAATAATTCACAGTTACCTTTTATCTCATACGTCAGATAACGCATAAACTTATTAGTTATTATACACATTTGCAATTTGCCATTTGCTAGTTATTTTTCTTTTTCTTTATAGCTTATTAAACAAAGTAATTTTCGAAGTGATTTCCATTTATTAATTACATTTAAAACAACCAAACAACTGAAATTAATGGTTGGATAATATGACGCCAAGAAGAAACTAAACAGAACCAAACATCGGAAACGGGTTCTTTAATTCTCATAACAATTAAGACTTGTTTTCTTTACAATTCCGGATTCTCAAAGCATTATTCCGTATAGATATTTTTTTGGGAAGTTGAAAGATGGGACGATTGTTAACTTTCCCGATTTCAATGACTTGTAAACTCTCCCAGGTCTACTCCAGTACTATCTGTGACGGAAATATGTAATATTCAGTAGGTAATACTAAATTTCATTTAAAAAAGTAAACTATATATAATAATAAAAATCAATACCTTTAGTGGCCCTGGGCTATAATTATAGTAAAAATGCAAATAAAGTAAAAATCATATTTTTATGATGATACGAACGTACAGATTTAAAAAACTTAAAGTACCTACTTATCTCTTTATAGTCTATTGTTTTTTGTGATATGATTTTTCTTTATTTTTGGTATGAGAATTTTTACTTATTTTATTTTGTTTATTGGAACTTTAAGTTTTTATATACACTTCGTAGAGTAGCAATAACATTTAAAACAATTCGGAAAGTTTACATTTTCCCTTCAGTTAAGCATAATGTTTACCCGGGAGAGTTTACACATTTTCTTCAGATAAACATAATAGGTATTGACCCGGTAGAGTTTACCATCAGGAAAGTTTACTAGCTTTAAAAAATTGGGAGAGTTTAACATACAATAGGGAGGGCATAATATAATTATTTTAAAATATTATGTCCAATAATTGTTAAATTATTATTATAATGCAATTTATTTCTATACATATACCTACACAAGTTTGTACCTTACCTTGTTCCATTTAATAAAACATAACAATATATTAAAATATATTAAAACAATTGCAATTATTATTATTATTATTATTCTTTGTTTTTTGATAAAGTTCTAAGCATAAAGAAACCAAATATCCGTAAACAATAGAACAAAATAAAGCCATGTATTATTTTTGAAAATGTTGACAGTGATACCATATTAATGTGTGATTATAAACTAAATTAAAATGTATTATTTATAAATTATTTGAATACAAATTATACCAAATCATCACAATATTATATTATAACTATTTATATTTACTGAAAACATTACCATTAAGTATAAACGTATAATTTAAATCGGTTAGATATAATTAAAATTTTTACTAAATGCCTAATTTTACCAAAAATGCTTGTTGAATTAAAATTAATAGGTACCTATAATAACTCTGTATACGTATATTTTGTTTTATTATTGAAAGTTGTGTTGCGTGTGATGTCGTGTCACGTTTAATATAAATCGCTTTACACAATGGGGAATGCTCTAAGGAGTAATTGTTTTATATTATGATGGTAAAACATGCGATAACTTTTTTAAATTTTTAAATCAGTTTAAAAATAATATTAATGGTGTAAATGCAATGGATAAATAATCCATATTAAATGTCATTAATTTTTATTGTTATACCTACTCGGTACCTATAACAATCATATAATTGCCCGATTTTTTGCATATATGTTGGTACATAATAAAACACACGATATAACATATATGCAATGCACGTTTACCAAAGTAAAACGTTTTAAAATAAATGTATAAACTATTATGTTCCTAACACTTCCAATTGTTTTGCTAATATGTAGTTGGGGAGTTAAACATCTCATGACTTAAAGGGGCTATTGGATTGTCATTAACGCGGTCGCCATTGGTACCTATCACTATTCATTTACGGAGACACACACGAACACACACAGGCGTGCGCAGGAGTTTGATATTGGGTGTGCCATGAAGAAAACGGACTACTTTCCCTTAAATGGGCATTAAAAACCTAACCTAACCACCCCCACAAAAAAAGACATTTTTTTTTATTATTATTATTATAAATACAAAGCCTTGACTGCATTGGCTGTTAATTTTGTGTTACACATTTCTGGAGGAAACATTGGTTAGTGCACAAAATTAATGCATGGTTGGTCTTCCTCTCAAACACATACCAGATTTTCCCAAAACATACGTTTCCTCGAAATATTGTGATAATTGTTGTTCTGATTCGGTTTTAAACAAAGGTTTCAATCCATCAACAATCTTAAACAATACTCATTTGTAATGTAAATTACAAATCAAAATTACAAAACAATAATTACATACTTACTAGTTACCATATTATTAGGTATGGTAAAAGTACCAAGACAGGTATTTGCTTTGCTAATAAATTAAATTTTGGATCGTTAGAATACCTTGAAGAGAGACCAAAACTTTGAAGTTTTTTGAAAATGTTTTGTGATAAATGGAAGAAACATGCAGAATGTGTTGCGAAAGGAAACATATCATTAATTAATGCATTTATTTCAACTTTTTCAAAATCAATAACGATTTCTAATTCTGGTTTATCATCATTTTTTTTTATTACAACATTTATTTAAACATTTTTACGTGAAGTTCTTCTGTTTTTGAAGTCATTAAAGCGTATACAAGTTTCCTCGCTTTATTTAACCGTGAATAACATAATATAATTGGTAAAAAATATTTGAACATACTTTAAAAGTTTCATCTGCTATCCAACAGTTTGATTCTTGTATCAATGTACAATTTTCATTAGTTGTAAACAACAAAACTTCGTGAGTTTTTTTTACTAAAAATTCATTATCTGATAATGCTACACACAAGTATAATGGTAAGTCAATTATGCCTGATGTTTGTGGCTCAAAATATACATCATCATTACGTCTTTGACATTTAATAATTTGTCCATATTTTAATGTATAAATAATTATTAATACTTAAAACTACGCTACCATGAAAACTATTCAAAATTTATATTTCTATGTTAATTTTTAATAGCACGTAGTTCTGAGCAACAATAATCAAATGCGTATGTCGTACTGTACTGCAGCCTATGTTTCTGTCGACTATAACGCATTTTACATAAAATGTTAACATGTGTATAGTACTATCGCATAACGCATATTGTTGTACTTATCGATTGCTTACCGATTGCTCGTACAATATGAAAAACCTGTTTTCCGTGTGAGATATATCGGACCACGTTCTAGATCCAATTAGTTTAGCAGTTATGTTTTTAAATTCAAACAAATAATCTTTCAAACACATGACTTTTCGAACTTGCATTTTCGAACAGATGACCGTCGAACAGGCGACCCACGACACCCCATAATATTATACACCTAATTTATTATTTATACGCATAAATATATAATTATAGATAATTATTGTTATTAAATTAAAAATCATATGTGAAGTATTGGTATTCTGGGTTCGCAAGACAACCTAACCAACAGGGGCTAAACGACTGTATAAAAGATTTTTTGGATGGGCTGAGGCGTAATTGCCCCCCTCTATTTTAGTCTATAATAGAGAAATGACATTAGGCCATTTATAATGTTATATTATAATCAGTAAAAACAAATACAAAAGAAAGTTCTTTAAAACATGCGAAAATCAGTTAAAAGTCTTAAGCTGCACTTTATTTAAAACAGGAAAGTTACGTCTACAGAATATATGCTCTAATTTCAATTGAAGAACAAATTATTACACTATTTACATATCAAACTTTTCGAGGACTTCTCATATCCGAATTAAAATGGACCAGAAAGCTAATAAATATTTTTTTTATTGTACAACCAAAATATTTCCATTCACTTGCAATGTATAGCGTATAAAATCTGAATGACAAATTCTAAACGATAAACTCTGGTAAAAATAATATTATATATTATAAAGATCTAATATAAGTTATATTATATTATATTAATATAACTGTGTTAAAAATGTAATATTGTTGTTTACTGTTTATGCATCCCTGAACATAACTACTGGTTATACATAATATATATTAGTAACAAATCATTTATCGGCTATTTTTGTACACAGCAAAATATGTTCAGAAATATTTTCATTTTGTACTCAAAATACGTTTCGAAATATTATATAGCCATGTAGGTGCCTATAGAAAAATACCTACTGCATCATTACAAGTGTTATACACTTATACAACATGATTATCTAGAGCCGTAGAGGTATGTGTCGATGGGAGTTCGACCACCCGGTATTAAGTAAATAAACAGAATGATTGTATTCAACAAAGTGAATACAATACTATTATTGTGTTATAATAAATGAATACTTGAATATGTATCGCGAAGGCATTGTGACATAATAATATAGTAATATCAGTAATGTAATTAAACAGTATAGGAGAGTAAACGCTACTGCGTGTCGATCAGCATACTCTAAAAATACACACAATGTTATATTTATGTACCTTTTTTAGATCGTCAATTGTTTTGCAGAATACCCAACTCATTCACACGCATTCATGCATATAATGAACATTTTATATTTGATAAATCTATTAATACTAAATAGATGCATACAAGTATATTACAGGTAAATTAATATACCAGCTGTGTCTATACTCAAATATAACGTTCTTGTATAAAAAAACAAGAACTAATCCAATATCAGTCATTCGGAATTAAACTCAAAGCGCCTATGTGCGTTAATTATTATTTATTTCAAAGATGACAAAATCGCATGTCATTCTTTATCCATGTGTTAATAAGTGTTAAATTATGAGAATATGAAACAGACGTATGACCGAGAGAGAGAGAGAGAGAGAGAGAGAGCGAGAGAAAGATTTCCGATGATCAGGGTTCTATAAACCCATAGTAGCCCTATTCGTATTTATTGGATGATCCAGGCCCTTTCTTAAATTCAACTTTTATTGTAATGTAGAACTCTTTTCTAATTTTAGTACGTTTAAAGTATATATAACTATATAAGGGCACCTGAATAATTTTGCACCCTGGACCAAAAATTGCCTGTCCGCTTCTGCCTATGATTGTGCACACACATATTTGTACAGTGGCTATTTTGCATTATCAACGTTAAATTGAAATATTCGAAACGAGTCATGGTAGATGTTTCATTGGAAATTACTGTGTGTAAATAATATTATTATAAAATGCGGATTGAGTTGTCCGTCTGAGTAATCCACGTCTCTCTGTCCGCCACCCGCATGTCTGTCTGCCTCGTCTGCCGAAATAATAATTGTGTGTACTCGCCTCCCTCCCACCCCCTAATTACACACACACACACACACACACACACACACACACCGAGTTGAAGACGACTGTTGTATAATAAATATATGCACGGCTAGCGTTTTTAATTGACATTGATTGAAACATATACGTTTGTTTACGAGACAACGATATTTAAATAATATAATAATATACATGCATAGGCCGTTGCGCATAAAGTATATACGTTATAATATGCAGAGTAGGTACATACATATTGTGTAGCATTATTGTAAATACACACGAAATATGCGAGAGCGATAATCGATACGTGCACGTGGCTTTGCGGACTGCCCACGACGTATAGACAATTTCATTATTGTTATTTTCTCGTACGCGTTTGTTTCGTTTGTACACGGTTTATGATGGCGTGTATGTATAACATCAGCTCTACGCATATATTATTGTTGTTGGAACGTACACGGTGCGTACGGCGTAGGAGCGCCGCCGAGGAGGCAGTAGTGTAGTACGCACCTCTATAATATTATACATATACCTACATAATATTGTTATTGTTGTAATACGATTTATGCAGAAAATTCGACCAAAACGAGTGCGACCGCCGCCGAGGCGAGTTGTAAACACATAAATATTAAATAACAACAACACAAATAAAAAAACCGAGAAAGCTTACCCGGGTTCCCTTACCACTTCCCCCCCCCCCCTAACCACTACCAACCACCGCCACTGACGACTCTATTTTTCAACAATAAATCGGGTCGTAAACTAAAAGTCCTGCGAATAATATAATTATTATATGTAATTATACTACTGCAGGTGGTGCTCGATTTATACTCCATTTTTATTTGTGTCCATAAAACGAGCGTCGATTAGATGTTATAGGTATACCAACTGGAGTATTATTCTTTTTCGAAGAATTTGAGAAAAACTATATTGGAGCACCATGTATAATATGCTTTGGTAGCTTATAAATTATAATACTATAATACAATATATTATTATTAACAGTCACCTTACGTTTTCTTTAATTTATAAAAACAGGAAAAATGTTCAGATATTAAAATAATATATCCACGATTTATGAATAATATTTACAAAACTTTTGGTCACGTAGAAAATCAATATAGACATGTTTCCAAGACCTATAAATGAAAACTAATCGTTACTTTTGAGTTTTGGTACAATGTATACTATTTTATATAAATTATAGCGAGTAATGAGTAATGAGTAATGACGATGAATAATAATAGATAATAATTATTACCTATGCACACTGTAACTACGAATCGCGACTGCGGCTTAATCTAGAGAAATTGCAAACATACTACTATACTGTTTTCAACTCTATAATTTATATTATAACACAATTTTATAGTATATGTAAATATTATATTGTCATCGAGGTATCTATAAATAAATATACGTACAGGCTAAACAGCCGGCGACTAATGAACAGTATCAACTAGTAATAATAATATTAAAGAGTACCTACGCCCCTCAACTTGTAACAGTCTCGTCAGTTTTAGATTGATAAAGACTATATTAAATAATATACTCGTGGTGCGGATGTATTGTATTGAAAGGGACGAACCGTCTAGGGTGAGACGAGGGGATGGCAATTCCCGCATTAAATTAACAAAGTGTAGTTATATACCATTATATATTCCGTTCACCTAGAAAGTTTTGGAGTACCCTATCCCTGGTAAACAGCCACTTGCGTTAATCGACCAGGGTACATTCCAGTAAAGTTTAAAAGACACGCAAAACTTAAATAATTATGTTATTCGAAAGGTGTTTTAGCAGAAACTCTTGATTACAACGAACAGTATTATATGAATGCCCGGCGTACATGGATCAAATGTACAGATTATTGCACTGATACTATATACTAAGAACTGATCCACATATCATCGTCCATATTTTGATTCAAAATTTTTTTAGCCGTCTTGCTGTTACGTTTTCAGTGTTGTTTATACATCTTGTTCTCATAAAGAGAAGGTCTAATTATTGCTGTATTAGATTATAATCTAAATTTGATTTTATTGGAGAATATTTGAAGAACTTAACAGTGGAATTAAGCTCTTTCCGCGGCTATTTCTAACACCTATCTCAAATTACTAATCGTCTTTGATACTTAGTACTGCAGTACACATAGTTGTGAAAATTATGAGACTTTTTCAATGACTATTGTATTCATATGGTAATATTGTCTTAGGATAGCTCACTATTAAAAAATGATGTGTGGGGTCCAGGTTAATCTTTTATCTGGGGGAGGCCTAAATATTTCACTGATACAGAAGTTAGCTACTGAAACAGGTGGGCAGTATCAGTGTTTTAAAGTAAAGGTGATGTGAATTAACTTGGTATGGTTCAATTTAATTCTCCATTTTGTGTACCACGATGCAATAAGATTTTGATGGGTTTGCAGATTGCTAGAGGCTATTAAGACATTAAGGGCTTTTATGGATTGAAATTATAGCTTTCAGCGTAATCTCAGTGTATTTTTGAAAACTGGTTGATCTAAGGCATAAATGTTGAATAATAAAGGAGATAGAATACCACCTTGGGGTACGCCTGCATTGATTATAGCCATTTGTGAGGTACAAGTTCCAATGCAAATTTGAAAAATATTAGTCAGTTTGATAAGATTTGGTTAGGAGAAATAGGGAAGAGGTGAGAAAGTTATGAAGTTTGAAAAGCAGGTCGTCATGCAATACGCTATCAAATGCCTGAGAAATATCTAGGAAGACACAGGAACAGTATTGCTTACATTCGAGAGAGGTTGTTATAGCATCAACCAAACTGTGAACTTGATGAATTGTGTTGTGTTTAGCTCGCACTATAATATAAACATATTATGTTTCTATACCTGTGTCGTATATATGATAAATAAACATTGTATTTTTAGTCAATCTGTTTCGAAACTACAATTGAAGTAAATTATGACGTAGAAATTATAAGTATAAGTATCGTTAAAACCCAATGTAACTTGATACAATTAATTAATATAATATAACCAGTAACCAATGAGCTTACAACGTGGCATCGGAGCATCAGAACAGAGCAGCCTAACCTTTCAACAGCAAATAATATTACATAACAATATTTTTAATACTGGTAAAAAAAGTAATATAATATTATATACAAAATATATTTTTATAAAAACTTTATTTCTATTTCTATTTATTTCTTATGAAAACATACAGTCGGGCCTATTCCAAATACTTCAAACGATTAATACTGTAAATTGGCTTCCAAAATTAGACAGATATTAGATTTCCATATAATATAATTACTGAAATTTCCATCTGCACGTCTTGATGGTATAATATACTGCTATATGTTATATAATTTATAAATGTCACTCGCTAAACGGGAAATGTCATTTGACGTTTATACGTTGAGAAAGCATTTTCTGTGTAACGCCATATGACGTATATACACTATACGTGTTTATGCATGTATTGATAATTAATACTAAAAACGTGTAAAGTTTATGACAGTGGAAAATTCAAAACATTAATTTTTATAATAGTATCAGTAAGGAAAATAAACCAACCAAACTTAAACGTTGTTGTTGCGTATCGGAAATTATTTTATTAATAATTTAAGAGAAAAAAAACAAAAGGGATTTCAAAGGAATGGCACATTCCTCAACACTTCAAACGACGACAGAAAATTGTTTTAACAAGAGAAAGAATAGGACATTCTTTTTTGACCCACGCATTTCTCGTAAGTAAAGATCCAGAATCCATATGCAATAAATACCTAGTTGACTTATCCATTCAACATATATCATTCAAGAATACCAAGAATTTAAAAAACATACGAAATACCTAATTGATACCAGACAACTAGATGAAGCCTTCGATGAAGACTGTAACAGCACAAAAATCCTAGGTTTTCTAACCAAAATTAATATTGAAAAACATTTGACCTATACATACATGTAAACACTTTTATATTTTAGATTTAAATTTTACTTAATGTACGCAAGTCCTTAGTTGTCCCAAAAAAAAATATATATAAAAAATATGAAAGTTTTTGATTTTTATAAAAATTGCTCAAACCTCTCAATAACTATTAATATGTTTTATTATAACACAACTGCACAAGTATAAGCTAAACATTTTATACCAGTTAGCAAAAAAAGAAATTAAATACATATTTACACTGCTAGGTACATAAAACGCCCAATACCTATGTAGATTGTGTGAATCACTCATATAGCATTCTTAATAAATAAATAGTGGTGTTTTATATAACAAAATCTGTCTTCATTGTAAAAACAATATTAAATTTCTCGACTCAGAATCTAAAATTAAAAACGATGAAAGGTAAAACCTAGTTTCTCAATATCATTAAACTCTTTTTACAAATAACAATTCGTCTTAGAAAATAGGAAATAAAATAGATTCTTTTTATAAATGTATAATAATACCTATATAAATATAATTTTAATTAAAATGAAAGGTTTCATCAAGTCTTGCAAACTTTTGACAGACAACTCATTCTATGCAATAGATATACAATTTAAACAAAACCTTTCATTTAAAATTAAAATTAGATGTATAATTATTAATTTATAAACTATAGAAGGAAAAAACATTTTTTTCAGCAGTAAGGTCTATTTTTATTTATTTTTTATAAAGAATAAAGGTAATTGTATAGTACTGAAATAATTAAATTTTATTTTTAAATTATAAAACACTTAATTTTGCGGGTAAATTAAACTAGATAGGTAGTTTAAACTAAAAATTAATAATGTATAATATATTGTGAGTTGATTAGACAAAAAGGAATATCCAAAGTTAGGAAAATCAATAACCACTAAGTATATTAATTATTTTCTTTTTCTGTACAAATAATATAACACCTTATGCGTTATAACAAAACATAATCAATTTATGTCGAATAGCAAGTCTCTTTCTATAATCCTTTTGAGTTATGATAAACATTAAATAATACATGGGTAGTAACTAGGTACATTAGTAAATGCTGTATTTGCAATACACCGGGGTTGTTTAATGTAGTTTATCATTGTATTGGGAAGGCTAATTAATAAAAAAATTATTAATCCAACATATTGCGCATGTTACATATTGTCGTAATATAAAAGGATTTCTATTGTTCTAAACGTAAAAAAACTTTTAATTGTCAATTGGACAGTGGTCGGTTTTACATTATGGAAACAAAATTATTCAAATGTTTATAATCGCGTTACACGCATTGTATGAAATAATAACATTCAGATTATAATGTAAATAAATTACACAATCCTATTTTATTTACTCGTTAATAAAATTACGTTTTATTGGCATATTGCAATTTATGATACTATACTACGTTAATAGAATTAAGTACAAAAGACTATAAAAATGAATAAACAAAAATTCATATACCTTTTTTGTAAACGTCAAAATATAATATATTTAAACAAAAATAATAAACCGCTAACTCATAAATAAGTGTTTATTTTTCATTCCAACATATATCATTAATTAAAATATAAACTTGTATATTTATTATTTAATCAATGATAATATATTATTATTATGTATTCTACGTAAAATCGTATTTATTAAAATGTTTTAAAAACGTCAGTGGGTACGATGAACTCTGCGTATTGTAGGTGTAAGGCAGTTTAGGTGTAATAGTTGATATTATCATTAATAATTATTATTGTTCATTTAATGGTTTTTCTTTCTTACTGCACTACAATAGATAGGTTAGTTTAACGGCAAACAGAAAATAGCATTTTTACAAATTAGTAATAAAGCGTGTTCCTGTTTACGAACATATAAAGTTTCATTTTGTCAAGTTCATAAATACATTATTCACAGAAATCACTTATTATAATTAAATGAATAAACTTTAAACATAATGTTATAAAAAAGAAAAAACAAATAAATAGAAAAATGTACACTTATAATATAACTTTATGTAAATAATCTCATTCAATATAACTAAATTAAATTCGATTCCAATCGAAATTGGATTCGAATGAGTACATAAGTGGTTGTAGAATCTTTTATAGAAATATTTAGATTTATAACTTATTTTTTAGGTCTGAATGTAGAGAAATATTTGAGACGTAGGGAGGTAAGGACTAAAAATAATATAAAAACCATTTCCCATTAAAATTTAATAAAAGTAAGTATAATTTGTATATATTATTAAAAAAAACTTAAAAACAACTATGCAAGTATTACTATTTTAGTTTATCAGTTAAAAACCATAAGACTATAATATTTAATAAATATTTAAATATGATATTAAATAATAATGTTCCTATTAATATAAATATTCAAATTGGGATAAAATCGTGTACTTAGACATCTTAATAATTATTTAGATAATATTTGAATTTAAATACGAGCGAATGAAAATAAAATTATAAATTATAACTTTTACAGGATATTTAAAGTGGTAAAAACTGAAAAATATTTTCGTTATCATAATATAAATAATATAGCAATTTGTTCGTTACTATAATAAAATGCATGCAATGACAGTGATTTGTCAACGTCATTACATGAGCTGTTAGGAGCTATACATATATGTATTCATTGAGTATTGCATAAAAACTAAAAACTAAGAGATAATAAAAAAAACATGACTAATTCGTATAGTTAACTGTTAAATTTTAATTTTATAGGTAGATATTATTGGCCGAAACCATTTTCCTACAAAAAAAAAAATAATAATAATAAATCTTGACCATTTAAATCCAATAAGGAATCAAGAATATAAAAATATATATTGAAGCCGTATTAGAAAAAAATTGAGGTACTCACCTGCCTATGAATTATTAACAATTATATTTGTTTATAATTGTATTATCTTTTTGTTGGATTATGTTTAATACAAATAAAATAATTACCTAAAAGGGTTAAATATGCTAAAATATCAACTACATAATCTTAAGTTTTGTGAGAAATGGGCAACATTTTAATCCGAAGAACCGCTTGGAGAAAAATGGAAAATATCCTATTTTTTGTGGAGGAAAATGGACCCGCACATTATTATTTATTACCTAGTCAAGACCTATTATATGGCCGTAACACATTTAGATACATAACGATATTTTTTACATTGGGATTAGGATTTAGTTACACATTTTTTTTTGGACACCAAAACTGAATAGGTAGAACATTTAGGGATAACATTTTTTAAAAATTCTACGGTTGGATAAATCTTTTTACTATTTCACTTTTTAGAGCCTATTAGAGCTACCGAGAATTGAGGGGAAACCACGAGGAGGTTAGCTCATTATATTTAATTGGCTCGCAAAACAATTATTACAATTTTAATTTAAAAATATGTTGATCATTATTTATGTATTACATTATTATATCTCTACGAAATCAAAAAAATTTAGTTTTGACTTTATATTTTTTTTTGTAACTTAGTCAAAGTTTAATTAGTCTTAGTAGTTTTGTAAATTGTCGTTTAACTTAGTTATGTATAATATATTACCGTTCATTTTATTGTATCCAAATATTTCTTGTATATTTGTGCCTATAGTATTGTCATATTGACACCTAAATAGTAAGCACATCTATCTACTAAACATAGCCATATAAGTAATCAACAACTACTACACACTTCTAATATATTTATTATTTATAACAGTATCGTCATCCTTTAGTTTCTATATTCCTGCAACAATTAAGTATTGTCGTCTAATATTTATGTTTTATACTAGCTGACATGGCAATGCGTTGCTATTGCTAGGTTGTTGTGATTGTGCAATATGCGAGCAGTATATTATCAAGTAGGCAATCTATCTTCATTCTTCAGTAGATCGCGACCCCACGTAGTGCGTACGTAAATGTATAATAATAATAATAATAATAATAGTCTCAAAATCCCTGTTTAATTAATTAAATTTAATTCCCTGGGTTTAACCTCTTGTTTACCTTTTTTTGAGACAAAATATCTTCTTCCCCTATGTCTAATCTATCTCTGTACCAAATTGCACCGCAATCGAATGAAGGGTTTAGGAATGCATAAAAGACACATGTGTAGGACACATGGATATACCTACAAATATTTGTTGTCTTTTATATATTATACAGATTATCTAATCATGAAATAGAATGAACTGAAATGCTTAACCGAAAGTATAGGGATTTTTTTACACTTCTACGTATAATGATTTTCAGACACACTCGTACCAATTTAAGGTCTGGGATACATACTGATGTAATGTGCATTGTACATGCGTGTATAGAAATTGAACGAGAGGCTAGAATATTTACCGCGAAATTAATAATATTAAAAAGCAAAATAATAATAATTTATGCCACCTGCGTTACACCTGCCGACCAAGATTACCGCCAACAGGTGATTTTAACGTAGGTACCCGGATCCGGAATGTAAACCAGATTCTATATTTTTGTGATTAAATTCGTTCTCTCGTTCATTTTTGTGTAGACAAAGGTGGAAAAAATAATGTCCTAACGTTAAACAATTTTTTGAACAATCAAAATGCTGCAAATATTAAATTAATACATCGTTCGAGCTATTTCTGTATTTCGATACGAAGATTATAATAATAGCCAATAGGTATATATTATATAATTCACTTTGCGCATGCATATTATGCTGTCCAATGAACGATACGATAATTATTAAACTATACGTTATAATATCGTTTTATATACTGTCCATAAGGTATGGTTATAGTATGGTACCTACTAAGGGATTTCTCAACAAATTTAACGCCGTTATAGCCTAATTTTTTTTTTTTAAATGTATTATTGTACTGTTATTACAAAACCTGTATTATTTGTCTGTACAAGAAGTGTGAGTGAAGTTTGTTGGGAGACATGATTCCGGTGACTTATTGTAGATGGAACTTCAGTCAATGGAAAGTTGAATTCACATTTAACTAATAATAGCTAAGTGGTGGAATCTATTTGCGTCCGAACCCATTCATCGTAGTCCAAATCATAGGCCTATGATGTGCCTAATTTAAAAAAAATCAAAATTGTGCAACGATACCATTATTAGGTAAGTATAAAATCTAAAATAATATTTTACTGTTGTTCGTGCAAATCAAAACTGTAAAATCCCAATATTATCATAAAATAATCTTTATCCATAATGTAATGATACAATTATATAATTTGTAATTTGTGTGTCATTTGCATCAATATGCAAGTAATGATAGTACCGAAAAGTAATAATGAAATTTAATATAACTATTTAAAGTAAAAAAATCTAGTTTAGTTTTTCGTTATTTTAAATATTACGTGTGTAAAAAAATTGTTATTGCACTTTTTCACCTAAATCATTTAAATGTTAACAAGCTATGTAGGTACATTGATATTTGCCAATATTATTATGTACAGATAAAATACAAAAAATGCGCACCATTATCAGTCCATTAGGATTTTGAAACGAAAGTCATAAATCATTCTTAAATGTATAATCCATATGATTATATTATACAGCACAGTAAAGACCTGTATATTTAATAATAAATTGTGTGGAAAGATTAGAGCATGAGACATTCATTATTTTGGGAATGATAAACTTTTTTCTCAAACGATAAGTCAATAACTCATGGCATGCTGAAATGACCATAATCAAGGCTTTAAATGTTATGATTTATTTTTGCCACAAATTGGCTACACACGAGGCACTAATTGCATTTTAGATGTCTTAGAACATTACAGAGAGTCACCTGGCCCCCTGGGATATGGAAATTCGATGACTAGAGGATTTTGGTAGGATTTAATAGACGAGAGTGAAAACATTTATAAAGGACTTTTTGCGACGTTTAAACGTTTCGGACAGGTGAGATCGATAGGTTTTAATACAGTGAGTAGTTGGCCGTATATAACGAAAGTTTAGTGATCATGTGGAGATATCTTCACTGGAATTTTGGATGCGATTAGGACTTGGCTGATCCCAAAATGTCAAGTTTTAATTTAGACCTACAATTAAAATAGAAAGAGCTAGACCTATACAATAATTCAATAAAACGTTGTCATCCGTGATAATTGTGGAACATATTTAATCTTTAACATGACAATCGTATGATAAAATATAATAATCGAAACGCTTATAATATTAACGTTTTCCGTGGTTATTGACGGGCACCGATTCCCGGACGATTCGAGCGTTTCGGGTGCCTAAATATAGCAAATAATATGTGTACAATAAAATATACATAATAAAGTTAGTTTTATGGACGTACCTATGTATAGCAGAGAAGTGTAGGTACTTGAAGAGTTGGATGGAAAAGTAGACACGCATAACTCGTTTTCAACCGTTTACTTGGGATTTTTTTGTGTAATTTCAAGTTTTTTTTTTTGCACGCCCGCGTGTTTAAGTACCATTCACGACTTACATTACACACGGAGAAATAATGAATTCGACGGTTTTAACTGACAAACATTAGTGTACAGCGTTCATTTAGGATAACTCCTCGAGAAACTGTTATTTTTTTTTCCTACGTGCCCCGAATAAATAATATTATTATGTTATTATAACTATATAATAATTTATATTTATTATATATACGACAGCTGGAACCTGTTCGTTTTTGAGAAACAATAATATCCTTTACAGTGTCATAAATCTTTTTTTGCGACGATCCTCAAATTATTACCTACAGTTATTAGTTATATTATACATTTATTTATACATTATATAATAATAATATACATCATCGTTATAAAATATTCAAGTTACTCACTTTTAAAAGGAAAATAATATATAAGTATTATTTTTATGTATGCTGCATTTTTTTTTTGTGCACTTTTTTTAAAGTATGAAATTAAAAAAATGTAGGTAATATACATAACTTAACCAAGCGTTTACTTTAATAAAACACAAAACGGTTTAGTATTTATATTAAAAATAATAATTCAGTTATGCTGTTGCAATTCCGTACTATACATTTAGGCTTTAGAACATAATGAATATTATTAAATATTAATATTACATTATTAAAAAGTTTATTTTCATTTGTTCACTAACCTTCAGAATATTAACAATTACATTTAAGAGCATCTCAACGCCATATTTGTTTTCTCCCTTAAACTCGATGGTAGGAAAAAAAGTCTCGCGGAAAAAAAGTCCCGGAAAAAAAGTCTGTTTTCTAAAGATTATATCATTATTATAGCTAATAAATAAAAAACAGATATTAAATAAAAATAATAGGTACCTAATAATTAAATAATTATAAAAAAATCATGTCATTGAATCAAATTCAATAATATTATTAAAACATAACATATATATTATGTATGTAATATGTATATAACTCTAAGTTAGATGATTTGTCAGAAATATTTATACAGAATAGAAAAATAATATATATTATATATATATAAATATCAAAAAGTTAGATGACTTGTCGGCAACATTTATACAGAATAGCAAAAAAAGTAATTACATAATTAGAAAAAAAAAACAGGTATATGAATTATTATCGCTGTAACTTAATAATTTGAGCTATAGCTTTTAAAAAATCTTGAAGTTCAATTTTATTTTCCTCAAAACGTGTGCATAAAGCATTTAATCTTATTTCCATTTTCTTTTTTTTCTCTTTATTGATTGCTCACCCAGTTCATTTAAAGCTAATTTTGCGCGGTCTGCAGGTATCTCATATCTTATTTTAGTAATAAATTTCCAAATTGTTGGATGACTTTGTCCAACCATATGTGAAAATCGAGAGTTCCAACTTTCACATACATTATTAGTTCTATGCCCGTCAGACAATGTTGTCAAATTAACATTACAAGTTGCAGGAGGAAATAGTGGAGGTGTACAACGATATTGTACTACCATATTATTTTTACAAGGTCTACCTGGGCGAAATTTGCCATTTACATATGTATGGTCGAAATATAAAAGTAAATCTTCAGCTCCAAACGGGACATTATTTTTTAAGTGTAAATACTTTTCCGGGACTTTTTTTCCGTGAAACTTTTTTTCCGTTCCCCACACACAACTCACGAACAACAGAAATTAATTGCGTTCCTATAAATCATTTTTATGATTTTTGAGAAATGTGTTAGAGTATAAATAGAGAATAGTATCGCCAATTACAAAAATTAAAGACTAAAGAGGATAGGTATTGGTCTTATATTTTATTATTACTTGATTTTATATTCCACTTAAAAAGAAGCAGTGTAAATGTAAACAGATAGTCAGTAGTGTGAAAAATATTTATCAGTGATTTAAACTGCATTCTGAAAATATGAAAAAAAAAATGATTTTTCTTGAATTTGTTTTGTCTATGTTAGGCATGGTCGCCAGAGAGACAAATAGTGCGCTGACATCTTTTATATTCGCTCGCATAAATCATACATTTTAAGTAGGTACTAACTTAAAATAAAATCCTACCACTCATTGGCTAAATATTTCAAAATCCTATAAATTATCAATACAGTTCTTTTTTTTTTATCGAATAGTTATCGATAAGCAATATTATAATTTGCATTTACATAGTGTTAATTTGTATTGAATGGCCTGAATTACGATTTACGACCATCGTGTAGTCGGATCAAGGTCCATAAAAGTATTATACGGCATCAGACCGTATAGTCGGTATTAATAATCGTATAATATATTATTATAGATTACGCATTTGGCCGATTCATAATTACGTTTGTTCAAATTTATTTTCTCAACGGATGAGAATGGATACTACGAACGATTTATCACCGTTTCGCGTGCTGCACGTGGAAATCCTATATGACTCGGCCGCGCGACGGTTCCTGCAGCTATTATAACCTTTTTGGGGTAAAAAATAATGTCCGACAACATCTTTACGCCATGTAATAATCGTATGTGAACAGACTTTTTTTCAGGATTTATAACTTTCGATTTTGTTTTATGACGATAGATTTTGCGATAAACAGCGAGCGGTTGCAAGGAATTGTGTTCCCCCCCCCCATTTTTTTTTTATTTCCAACCACTCGCATACCTAGGTACCTACCTATATATATAATATAATACACATTTAGTGTATAAATATCCAAATACTTCGGGAGGAATTGACTACGCGCTGCGACGTATAATATTAACACTTTGTCGAGTAATTTAGCTATAAATCTCGATCGAGAGATTCGACGTTGTCGCCACCGACGGCCGCCGCCGCCGCCCCGGAGTTCGGTCGCGGGATCGTTCCGATAGGCGCCTTCGACGGCAATAAATAACCGGACCCGAACACGGTTGACCTTTGCTCCGCCGACACGGTCGTTTCTTTTTCTTCTCCTCTCTCTTTTTTTCTTTTTTTTTTCGTTTTTACGGTCTACTAATACCACCACTACTACCACCACTGCAATATAATACTACCACTGTAATAGTAATAACAATGTAATATACGACTGATATGTGCAGTGATACTACTGTCACTCGTTACAGTCGTTCCCAAAATACTTTCATGTCTCGGAGCAAATGTCTGTGTGTGCGGTTAACACGCCACCGCAATCTCTGTGCATTACAAATAATTTTATACGGGCAGAGGTAGGTACCTATAATATTATATTATCTGTGCGGAGGACGAGAACGATCCGAACGATTGGTGGAAGGGGTGGGGGAGTGGCGGCGAAATGAGATAATGAAAAGAAATGGAAAAAAAAAAACAATAACATTATATTATTATAGGTATGTATCTGACACGATTGTTCGATCGCTATCGGACGAGAATGAGCATCTTCGCGCTGTACACTGTAATATACCGAGACGTAGGCGGCCGTGTATCTGCCTCAAGGATCTATCCTGCGCCGGTTAAATTTCCCATGCCCCCCCCCCCTCGACGAGTATAACTGCGAACACTGGGCTGCTGCAATCGGCAGATAAGAGCCGTGTGCTCGGATGGTGATAACGCGCGATATGTGCCGGCTGCGACAAAAGGAATACCGCGGCCCCAGCGCATTATAAATCAATTCGCACGTTGTATTATTATTATTATTATTATTATATTCATAAAATATTATACGAATATTCGCGGCGGCCGTGTGCATATCACTGACCGTATATAATTATTCGCGATGTACGTTAAAACAATATAAATTCGAGAAATATTCGAAATTTATGAAATTCGTGTTTCGCGTGCGTCTTCTGCATGTATACAATTATTATTATAGAGGCGTGTGGTTCGTGTCCCGTCGAGAAAACCCAAACAGTGTGTTTTGCAGATGCTTTTAAGAGTTATACCTACCAATCTAGCATTATCCCACAATCGCGTTTTATGAAATAAGGTGAAAAAAAACATTGGATATTTGGGTTTAAATTTCTCACAACAGATATTTAAAACACAATAAAATAGGAACGAGTGGAGGAACTTTTATATAATAATTATTGTGATGTATAAAAAAAAATTGAACAAAAATGTAATGATTCATCATGCGACATGCAGTTTATAATAACAATGGGTAAAAATAACGATTCATAACATCTAACATTTACGAATATTGGTGACCAAAATGCAATATGACAAAAAGTTTTAATGACGACAACTTACAACAATATAATAACATGAGTTTAATGAGTATAGCTAAGTGACGATGACACAGTCAAACACATCCTAACAGGTTGTCTATCATACGACGAAGAAGTAAGACTTAAGTACCTACTTACATTCAATGAAAATCTCAAAACTTTAAAAACTTTAGAAACCATAGACCCAGATATCTCAAACGAGTAACGACCTCATTATCTTCTTCAAAGATACAGGAATAGATAAACAATAACTCAATAATTACAATAAATTAATCTACTCTATTATACATATTATTGTATTATAATATTATAATATAGGTACGGTATTTAAAAAAAAAGTTTAATTTAATGTACTTTGGACGTTCCATAAAAATACGTTTAAACTATATATAATTGTCTTATCAGCTGAAATTGTATTTGATCAATGAACAAAAAGTAAAATATCTTCTACAACCTTCTGATAAAATATAACAATCGCACAGACAAAACTTTTTTATTATTTTAATTTATAGATAAACATATTTTTATTTTACCTATGTAACTGATCGTAGTTTAGAGTTTTAGACAGTTATTTTCGATGTTCATTCGTGGTGAATATTTGTATTTTTTTTTCTCATAAGTTAAAAAATTTTGATAAAAATCATGTGTTTCAGTCCACGGGTTTAACTATACTTAAAGATATATTACAGCGGTGTGGTTTGGCGCTAATAACCGAGGTGGTATGCGAATTTGTCCTACAGATCTTAGTCTATTACATTTCGCACGTTTTAGCATATATAGTCTATAGATACGACTACTTGTCGTAATATTTTATACCGTTGGCCAAATACCAACCATCTACGTAAAATATAATATACATTTGTGTTTAAACGACATTTTTAATTTTTTTTTTGTTTATGTCGTATTATTTGCATGAGAGATTTTTTCGAATAGAAGCGGCGAAGCTAAGGATTCCGCTAGAGAAAGAAGAATCCGATAGAGATAATAATTATATGTATTATTATTTTAGTTTAATTTTTTTTGTAAGAATTAAGTATATTCGTTGCTTTGTTATTTATTGTAGTCACTACGTAGATACAATTAAAATATAATATTGTCCCCGGATTTCTTACGATTTGTATAATTCATTATTCCATTTAAGCACGGAGAAACAATGTTTATAATTCTTTCTAGGTATAAGTACCTATAATCTATATACTATGTTTAATTCCAAATAACGAATAGGTCTATAATACTATTTAGTACATATAGTATATACTATACATTTATATAATGTATTAATAATTAATACCCTATAATTAATAATATACCAATGTATTTTATAAGATTATATTATGCTTAGGTATACTATTATAATTTATATCATAAGTAATTAAATTGGCTATATTGGTTAATACTTTAAATTTAAAACTAAAAATGATATATTTTAATCATTATAAATTGATTCAAATAAGTTATTTAAATATTCATACAAATTATAGAATTACGCAGCTATAGTAAAAATTATAGTTAATCCATTAGGTAGGTGGAACGTTATTTTGTAACAACAAACCAAAAATGTAATAATAAAATATTTTAATCGTAATTATTTCTTAATGATCTAATCATTTTATATATTCAATTTAAAGGATTAGTAGATCCTTAAGCTATTTCTATTGTTCAGCAATAACTACGTCATTATACATTTAAGGTCTACAGATTATAAAAAAGAAAAAAAAAACTAAATAATAATATTAATAAAAAAAAAAATACAAAAAAAAGTGTACTGTCTCATCATGTTATTCGTGTTGATTGTACAATTTATATTATATTCATTATATGTACTCCTATATCAGTGTATTGCATTCGTTTATTTTACTATTTAAATTTTGAGCACAGATTTTTAATTAACTGTAGTTGAAAAAATCTGACTTTAAGATCATTCATTTGATTATATTAATATAGTTGGTTTCCGTGATACCTATATACTGCTATACTAATCATTAATTTACGAGTATTGTCCATTATACACGCATTTATTCAAGCATTATTATTACGTATTTAAAACCATTTTAAAAATATTATATAAAATATTAGGTAATTATTTCAAATTTCGACATTGGCTTATAAGTTATTACGACAGTTTGGACTTTAATTTGTTTCTCATTATTTTCTTTTAGGATTTGAATTTGTATGTGGATACTTACCAGTTACCTTTATATAGGTACACGAGTATTGTAATGTCCTCACTTGACCTATACAATAGAGGAGCCGTATAGACGAATACACATTACAGTCACAACCCATTTCATTATGGGAAACTTGCATTTTTAAAAGTATCTTTATTTATATGTATATAATTATAAGGGCCACCCGGTTGCAAGATTGTAGTTTGGATAGGTAGTAAAAAATATATGTATATATCTGGTTGATCAAACCGAGGAAATATTTATATAAAAAAAAGTCCGTGGAAATATATATATATATAATATCGGTAAAATATTATCGACTAAAAAAAAAATAATCATAATCATAAAATAACAGTCACAGCAGGCACCATGACAAATTGGCACGCACCAGTAGTCTTTCAGGGGTCCAGCACGTCTTCATCACTATATCCGTGGTTATTTAAATATTTTTATATTTCCATTAATAATCGTAATACACGGCACCCGGCACCGAAACATTTCTACGATAAAATAAAATTAGTTTACGAGTACCTACGGTAGGATGAAAAGAAAAACATATAATAATAATAATAATAATAATACTATAAGAGAGGAAGATAAGAAGTGAGTAGGATAAAATAAATATATGACAAGATGTCTTATAAAATGTATTTAATATCGTACCGGCACATCACAAATTGATAATCGTTAGTATTTGTATACAGGTATATACGTACTATATATTTATATAAAATATTATATAGCATATACACGGCAGTAAACATGATTTATGATCGTAGATCAAACAAGACGGGGAAAACACGGTTCCCCGACACTTTTCTATTCATTGTAAAGGTATACGGCCAAATGTCACGAACAAGCGAAAATGTTAACATAAACTTTCACTGTTAGTTAACTAATGTATTTGCCACCCATAAAATAACCATAAACACCAAATAATAAATCGTGTACATCACAAATGTACGACGAGCTTCACGTGTATGCAGTGTCCAAACAATATCGTGTTTAACTTTAAACTAACGTAGGTGGTAGGTACCTAACTTATTAGTTTTCAGTCTGCAAAATAAAACATTTTTTTTTTTCGAAAATGTTCAGAGCTGTATTTGGGCCGATCGTTTGTAAAAAATTGTCATAAAATTATCTTCTTTCCTCTTGTAACGTACAAGATACGACACAAAAAATCAATACCTACTGCAAAAAACTGTGTATGGGTTGAGATCTAGAGATTTAAGTACATTCAATAATATGCGAAGTTCTACCTTTACAAAATTATTATTCTGTTATCGTACAATATGAGTACTCGATTAAGAGTTTTACGAAAATAACAACTCGACAGCGTTGACAGACATCAAAAAAGTTTTTATCAACAAAATGGAATTTCGGAAAACTGACAGGCCATTTGAGTATATATTATAAATTAAGTGAAACATTTATTAAATCGTTAATGGTATAAAATAGGATAATTTAAAAGTTCTCTGATTGGTATTGGTATTCGCCGATAACGAAAACTACGCGCTTAGATCGTTGATTCTATTCGTATTTGGTTACCAAAACACGGGTGAAAACCAACAGATGCCTAAAGGACAATAATAATTATGAACTATTTTCAAAGAGATATTTAATAACAGTATTCTATCACACCAGACTAAAATTATTATTATTTAAGATTATAAAGAACTTAATTTTAAACTTGAATCCATTTGAAACAAATAAATCAAAACTAAGCATAGTAAGTATAAAACACATATTATTCTAAATAATAATTTAAGTTATTCCTTACACATACTTTAAAAGCATAGAAATATGGGTTCTAAATAATAAATTATATTATGAAATTCAGATTTAGAATTAAGTAGATTTTAATATCAACCCATAGGGTCACGATAAAAACCATTCCGTAAATATATTTCATTGCAAAAATGCATGTCAAAAAATAATCAAGACAATCTAAACTTTTCATTTAATCTATTATTATTATAGGTAGATACCAACTACTAACGATAAGATATAACTTATAAGTTATAATACATTTTGATAGTGACCTTTTTTGATATTGGTAGGTAGATACATTAATTATAATTTATTATAATAATGTATTTTATGTAAAATACGTTTGCATATATTATTAATAATTATATATAAATACAACTATACAAAGATTTCAAAAAGTATAATGTCTTTAGGTTGTATCTAATATAATAAATACTTCACATACCTAATATAGTATTTTGTGATATGTATGTATTCTAATAAAGTTTATTAACTAGTTTAAATAAAACATCATTTGAAACATTAAATTAAAATAAATTATTTTCTTTGAGAAATTGATTTAATAACTTAATTTTAATTTAACTTAAAAAAAAAAAAAACAAGAAAACAAAAAAAGAAGTATAATAATAAAAAGTATAATTAAAACTAGGTAATTATTTAATGAAAAAAAACTAAGACAGTGGAATAAGTGCAGAATGAAATCTTAAATTTGTAAAGTAAGATAAAGAATTTAAGATATGATCTCAATAACATTTTGTTCCTTGATAATAACACAAAGGAGAATAAACGATTTGAAACAGGATATAATAAGTAATGATGCAAAAAAAAATAAAGAATAGATTACCTTCCTGGAATAATAGTAAAAGACCAAAATTGGATTAAAGATATTATTGTAGGAAAATATAATAGGAGGAATACAGTTCAAATAAAAAAAAAATTAAAAATGAAGTTACGAGAAAGGAAGAAAGTATACTTAGTTTAGTAAATGAAACAAATAAATAATTATAGTTCATAAACAAACACAACTAAAACTGGATTGTTGGAAAAATAATATTACCTAGTTTAATAATAATATATCGAGCATATTTCTTTTGGATATGATTTTGTTGAGTACCTATGTAGAGTATTTTAAACTCCATGCCGTGTCGTACGTTTTAGCAATATCAAAGCTGATCATTCCAAGGTTTTGTTTCTTATTCACTGAAGTTTGAATCTCCTTTTTTATTATCAGTAAGTTATTGAGGACACTCCTGTGACGACGGAAGGCATTTTGAATTGGATAAAAAAGATTATAGTTTTCAAGTAATCGTGTTAAACGAAGGTTAATTATTTTCTCAAGTAATTTACATAAAGTATTTAAAAGAGAGATCGTTTTCAGCTTGAAATTTATTTTTGTCGGGCTTGGAAATAGGTATGACGTGTTCGTGTCTCCATGAATTGGGAAAAGCATTATTTTTCCAGATCGTGTTGTATGTGGCTAAGAGGTAGTTTTTTTCTGTGATTTGGGAGGTTTTCGTGATTTAATATATTTATAATTAATTTAATATTAATGTATACCGTCTGGTCCGGGACTTTTACTATAGTAATTAAAGAGATAGCTTCTTCGAGTTCTTCGGTCTTCAAAGGTGAGTTGAGGTGATTTTGTGGTACGTCAAGTAGGTTGGCTGTATTAATAGGGTTGTCGCATCGATGGGAAAAGTTTATGAAATATTGGTCGTAATTGGTGATATTAGAGTTTCCATGAAATAGAGTGAATTAGGGTTTTTTGAGTGAAGTAGGGAGAGTGGAGTCTGTGAATAGGTTTATAGCATTGAGTCTGAGTGTTCCTTTAATATATTTGATTTTTTTCCAGACGGAAGAAGATTCAGTTTTGTTGTTAATATAATTTTTCGAGGATGAAGCTTTACAATTTTTTATAAGGAATCTAGTTCATGCTTTATTTCTTTTTAAGGTTATGAAATCCTCTTGGGTAGTTTATAAAATGTTTAAGTCTTTGTTTTTTTATTTTATTCATCTTGGATTTTTTGATAAATTCGTTCCACCAAGCGACTCTGGGTCACGGAGATTTGCTCGGATATCTTCCGATAGAAATTCTTGAGGTTTCTGTTATAAGGGATGTAAAATACACAATGGTGTTGATGATTTCTTTGTAGGGGTGGAGCCGTTTTCTAATAACTGGCAATAATGACGGTTTGACCGTCTTATTTACGTTACTCAATATGCGAGAAGGTGGGTAGTTACATAATACAATATTATATTACCCATATATTATGTGTGTCCAGTTATATTTACATTTTTTACTCGTTGCTAACAATTTTACTAAAATACAGCCACCACCTTATCATCAACTATGTCAATATATAATCTATTCATACGTCTTTAAATGATCTGTATAAATATAAATATATTATATATAATGTTAAGAATTAAAATCTAAAGCTGATATAATAAATTACTCACTTACCTATATTACAAAATCGATGTATTAAACCACTAAACTTAACAGTGCGAATAAAAATAACTTGCACTTGTATCTATTTCTGGGGGTACAGAATAAACGGTTTATTGTTAATGTCATATAAATTGAATTTGGATCAGTTTATTTTACTATAGGTACACTGCGTGATCGTACTACTTAATTTAACTTGATTTAAACATATTCTTTACCTTTACAAGTTTCAACGTTTTTTATAATATACAAAAATAATGACTGTATATTCTGTATTCCTGTGAATAAAAAAGCTAGACACTCGAGTATTTTCCTTTTATGTTAACTTTGAAAAGAGTATTTTTAAATAGTTAACAATAAACAAAGAACCATACGAGTAAATACTTTGTGTATCCGACTTGATAATATCACGAAGTAGGTACTTTATTGAATATGGTATTCAATTGTTATTAGTTACCATTATAGTGGGATAGTACATAAGGATTTTAGTGATATACTGCGTCATTTGTCGTGGTAATCGGCATTTGCTATCGGTCATGAATTCTCGAATTTGTTATTTTAATAATTGTTACTACAAATACTACAGGTGTTTATTGTAATACCTACTTAATCTGATGGTTTTAATGGGAATCATAATCCATAATATAGTGTTCATAAGTTCATAACATTCAATTGTGCATTGCATGCTACCTAATAATAATCAATACGCTTCAATACAGAATAACACTATGAAAACATTATTCAAATAATAATTAAAAATAACGTTTCAATACACAGACATTGTTGTTTAACATAAAATGGTAAAATACAAAATTATTCCTACCACAGATTTTAATAGTCATTCTTTGTTTTTATTAATCGAAATAAATATCATTAAATCAGAGTCAATTTGTATTATACAAAATACCTATCTAATGGCTAAATACATCATCATTGTTACAAAGAGCTTTATGAGGAAATCAACGTATAAACACAGATAATGTTTTAAGTTAGAGTCAATTCGCTCTAATATTAAACCTAATGAAACAAGATTAGTTCGTCTAAACTCAAATATGGCATATTGTGCTATAAGATCAGAGAGAAAAAAAACTGATTGTGCGCTAACATCCATACTTAATAAAAAATAAAATTAAAAATATGGTAATAATCCAAACTTTTCAACAAATTATCTAGAGAGGGGAAAAATTAAAATAGATTGAATTGTCAATGGATGAAACTTTAAATAGTAAAATATAGCCAGACTAGGTTCAGAGACCAATAAAATAATTATAATCCATAGATATAATTAAATGTAAAATATTATGCAAGTTGGTATATTATATAATAACGTATGACAATAAGTTTTAAATTTATGGTAGTAAACTTATCTTGTTCCAAACGCCTATTCGCAGAATAGTGTCATGTGATGTGTTGGTATTATATTTTGATATTCAATTTGAAAGTAATGATCATAAACGATAAAATCTATTGAAGTAGGTACTCGAAAAAAGATAATAGGTACCTAGGAAAGTAAAAAATAAAAAATAATAAAATATATTTATATACTTTTATCATTTTAAAATCAACTCACTAATTGTTTTTTATGTCTAGTTGCTATATTACATTTATAATATCCTGACACATATTCTCTTATTATTTAAATGGATTTAACGATAAAACACTCTGAGCTGAAATACCATAAGTGATAAGTAAAAATTATTATTCCTGGAAGGTTCTAATTTAAAAGTATGATCTGACACAATAAACCGATATTATATTTGAGTCAGCTTTTAATTTTATGTATATAAATTATATAGAGTGTACAAATCAATATAATTTTAACATTGCGCATCTACGTTCTAAAACTCTAAAATGAGCATTGAGAAGGAAAATATTAATTAATCAACCGTATCGACTTTTAATAAATCGTTATAATATACATATATGCCTCATGGAATTTTTATTTTATTGTACCTGGTGTACCTATTGAAAATTAATTTAAAGTGTCAACGGCAATGCACATTTTATATAACGAAATAAACTAATAAATTATCAGCATTGATTAATATATGCGTAAACGAGGTATATCTCGATGATTGTACCTAATTGTTTTCGATGAATTTTAAATTCATTTATTTTAAATATTTGTTTGGTAAAATCTTAAACGCTGTGGGGTATTATTTTGCAATTATTAAAATATCCTTGTTGTTTATCTAAATTAAATATCTATGTAGTAAATTGTAAAAAATAATAGGTACCTAATTATGAAAATTAATTCAAATAGTCTATAGTATAATAGTATGTTATAAAAACTTAATCCAACTCTATAAGCCATCTGCAGATACTACGACAACTCACATCCTCATCGAAAATTGACCCCGATGAGGTTGTAAGCTACAGCAGACAGGTTGCTGTTATTGCATTGCAGGTATCTGCGACTAGCCGACAGCAATGCAATCGTCCACACTCTAGAGACAGGCACTCACGAATTTCTTCGTGTCTGACACTCGAATTGCCTCGTTAAAATTTTTTTTAAAAAGGTTACTCGAATTTCCTCCCGATTTCAAAAATACCATTCACTCGAATTGCCTCCCATTAGTGACCCCGGAATCGCCTTCGATAGCTATAATTAATCGATTTCTAACATTACATTGTAGGAAATATTAATAAATTAAATAAATTGAGTCAATGTCGTTTAATGTAAATTAATGTTAATACCTAAATATTTAAATGAATAGATTGTTTCAAAAATGTCAGAATGAGAATTCAAAAAATCTATAGAAACAGCAGTAATAATTCATAAGAATGAAAAATAATAAATATTTAATGCATAGTATTTTTAAATAAAAACTATAGTAAAAATACAAACTTAAGTTTGTTATGTTGTATCTTAGGTTTGATTCCCAAGTTTAAATTTATTTACCAATACTTTTAAATAGTACGATTGTGAAACTTGATGTGTTTAATTTATCAATTAAGTAATTAATAAAATTTATTTTATTTTTTTCGTTTGTCCATTTTCTAAATAACATTACCGTATCTAACTGCATTGATATTAATGCATCCAAAAGATTTTAAACATGAGGGTGATTTGATGAAAAATGATGGTGACTGCCGACCAGTGTAGGCACCTATACCTATATCCATAAAATATAGTTTTCGTTAAAATCAGAAACAAAAAAGGAGGTCAAGTGGATGTCATTCCGCTGTACAGTAGGTTATAAGTAGATCACTGTATAATGGATGGTATTAAATTTGAATTCAATGATATAATATCATTTTATACGAAAAAACGATTCTGAGCGGAGACGGTATGTCTAGGATATTTTAAATTATATTGATATTGTTATTATACGGTAGCTGGTAAATTGAATTAATATTATTCATATTATTTAATTATCAACCTAAAATTATCAGTGATGCTGGCTAAATATTATAATATAATATACTTCTACTCGTTAAAATTAATTTTAATATGTAATTTCGTCCAAATTTGAACTTAAAATGTCTGTAAAAAATAACTGTGTTTATATATTTTTATATTTTTTGATTACAATATGTACTATTTATTAGAATCTTTGTTTTAAATTTTCAATCCTTAGTTATAAAAACTGACCATTTTATAATTGTTTAATTATAATGATTGATAATTTTCGAGATTTTGATGAATTTTGTCAAAATTCGAACTTTAAATGCTTATAAAAAAAATGTGTGCTTATGTATTTTTAATATTTTTCAATTGCTATTGTAACAATATATCGGGAGCCTTGTATTAAATTTTCATTATTTTTGGCCCAACAAAAACAAAAATGTATTGGTATTTATATAAAAAAAACTAAAAAAATTGAAAATTGAAATGGTCCGTAAAAAGCTCAAAAACCGTCAAAATATATTCGAAATTAGATGGTGTACAGAAAATGCTAATATAAACATTCAGTGAAATTTTAATGCATCAACAGATATTTGTTTTTGAATTGTAACAAAATTAAATTGCAACATGAGAAATCGAGTGAATATCTAATCTTGTAAAAATTTGAACTTAAAATGCTCATAAAAATGTATTTTGACTTGCTTATAAACATTTTTTTATTGACAAAATTATGAGGAATCTTGTATTACATTTTCAAACCTTAGATTTAAAAAGAAAAATTTTTATGAATTTCTAACTCAAAATAAATTGCACATTTTCGTCATTTTTACGTATTTTGTCAAAATTTGAACTTTGATTACTTATAAAAAAAAAATTGTTTATAGAAACATTCAGTCAAATTTTCATGTATCTACCGTAATTTCTTTAAGAGTTATACCAAAAACCAAAATCGATTTTGTCGAAAATTGATTTTCTGTAATAATTCCCGTTTTTTCCTTAATTGTTCATTTGTTTTTCACGGCACTTTTGAAAACTACTGGGAAATTTTAACTTTTGACACCCCAAAGTACCAACTAGAATACTAGATTCACTTTCCTATCAGAAAAAGTATTATTGAAGAAAATCGAAGCATTTTTACTGTTCTAAAAAGTGATGACAGACACAAAGATAAAAAAAAAAAATTAAAAAAATTAAAAAAAAAACACACATCATTATAAAATCAATACATTCATCGCTCCGCTAAGAGTCTAAAATTGAAAATAAGATACACAAAGACTGTGTTATTTATGTGTATTATACTTACAATACATTATTATATAATTGGCACAAAGTGCACCTACATTCGGTATTTCAGGGCGGTTATCGTTTGCTTTGTTTTTGATTCGCGTGAAATAATCGATACACCTGCCGAGCAATTTCCAAAAATTCACTCGTTTCAGATCTGCCGTCCGCCGATGGGATGCTGCGATGTATACACCTAACCTAACCTAAGTCGGTCGTGACGATAACCATCGGTCCTACACGAGCACTCATTTCTAGTCTCTACCAAAGGTTTAAGCGTTAATCACGTGCAGTTCTTCTCGGAATAACCTGCACCACTTCAGAAATATATTATACAGTAACATAATATTATATAGACCGTGGCTGGTCGGCTACGCACATAAACGTCAATAGAATAAATAAATAATAATATAATAATCGGTAATTATTATTACACCGTGACCGGACCGTGGTAGTCGGCTCCTCCTACCACTAGTTCTCGCCGTGTTTGTCGTTTCTCGATCGGGCAGATAATGTCATAATGTAACATTATATCGATCGATTTATCGGTTTTCGGCGAGAAAGCCACGTCGTCGTGGTATTCAGGTACATCGTAATTTACAAGTCACGCTGCCAACAGCCCCGCGATAAGGATTAAAATATGTCATCGGGTCGAACGATCTGATTATTGTATTATACGATCAGACGACACGATATTTTAGCAAAATAATATTAAACAATTTTACAATTATTATCATTGTAATTTAAATACAGAGTGATTGTCCGAGCGTGATCGCCCAACCTCTTTTTTAGATTCCGAACGGAGCAATGAATGTATTGATTTTACAAAGATAGGTTGTGTGTTATTTTCTGTCTATTTTCTATCATCACCTTCGGGGGCAGTAAAATGGCTTTGATTTTCTACTTTAGCATCGTTTCTGGTGGAAAAGTGATTCTAGTTTGTAGTTTAGGGGTAAAAAGAAAAAATGATCCACAAATGTATACATTAACTGTACGATATTACCGATGTATTTATACCATGAACATATTTACACTGTTCTATGGTAAGGTGTGATATTGAGTATTGGCCCAAAAGTTAATAATCATTTACAATATATAATATTAGAGAAATAAAGGTAAACTATTACAATAATAAAATATAAGTATAATATATGCAATGTCTTCGGTAAAAAATTAATCAACCTTCCATAATACTAATAGTAAACTGCAAAGTCCCTATTGGCTATTATTGAGTTTAAATTTAACACATCATTTCAGTGATCCACTCGAAACTTACTATACAACAGAGCGATACCTATTTGTCCACATTAAATTTGTTCCTTTACTAGTGAATTTATTAAAATTTTGATTTTTAGATTTTTAAATTATACCCAAGGACCATATTTTCAAATTTTCAAATTGTTTTATACTACTTAAGAGTTAAGAATTAATCACACGTGTTTTGTGGTGATAACAACCTATGTCCTATGTTTTTCAAATGAGAATCCTCTGTTTTTATTATTAATTATTTAGTGGATAATTGTTTTTATAACATTGATCTAAGTAGTAGTAAATACCTAATTTAAAATTCGAACGAATAATTTCTCTACTATAAAAACTTTACACTTAGTATAATAGTCTTTAAAAATGATTTTACAAAAATATAAAACAGATGGATTATTGGTTAGGATTATTTTTATTATACTTAAATCATTTTTACGAATTGTTAATATTAATAGATTAATATAAATCACTTAAAATGTCCAATCTCCCTCATCTCCTAAACTTATTATTATGTTGATTTTGATTCTTCAAAGTTTTCAAAAAAAAATATCCACTTAATAATTTATGGAAGATAAGATAGGTTCTGATTTGAAAAACAGAAGTTTGTATTTCTACAGGAAACTCCTTATGTAATACATCAAATCTCAAGAAACGCAAAATAATATGGCCTTTAAGTATATTTAAAAATCTCAAAAACCGGATTTCGAATAACTGCATTTTTGGAGAAAAAAAGAAGGTAAGTATGGTTATGATGAATTGGTGAATCACTCTGTATACCTTAGTGCATTATAGTTTCATCACGCGTGTAGGTACATCTACGATCCACCTAATATATTTTCTGACCACTGCAACTATTTCGCGTTAATAACATAGTATTATTATTATTTTTTTTATTTTTATCTAATTGGCTGTTTAAAACGTCAATGTGCTCAAAAGCATAAGACTTTATTATTTAAGCAAATATAATTTTTATTTATGTAATGCCATAAACATTTTATAGTACATGAGTGTCTGGTCTATTATATAGCTATGAATATATTTATTTTTTCCTGTTGACTTGTGTTATAAAGTTCCTAGACTCATGGGCCACGGATAGAACGCGAGTAGAAGCCATAAAAAATGATTTTACACTCAACTGTTTTATGTCTTACTTATAAACATATTTTATGGTCATCAGAACTGTGTAGCCTTTCTGAATGATACGATATAAAACAGTCACTACTCACTAGGTATCTTCTGATTTCGAAATATAAATAAAACTATATCATTATAAGTGTTTCTTTTATAATACGTGCACTGCCAAAAACAGTCTCACTGTTATTTAAATGCATAATATACCTTTTTATCGATTGGTTTTTTTTTTATTACTATTTACATTGGAATTTCTACGAAAATCAATTATTTTGTTTAGACATTTGAAAAATAAACTTGACATTTACAACTCGAAATACCATGAAAAACATGTATACTTATTATACATATACGATATACACAGTGTTTGGAAAGAACGTCGTTCATGAACGCACGTTCACGCGTTCACGTTCATATGTAGTGAACGATACGTGAACGTCACTCGTTTTTTGCTAATAGAACGTGAACGTGAACGACGTTTATATTTTTAATGAATTTGATCAATTTTTAAGACGTTCAATTTATTTACCATTTAATAAATATTATATTATGTATAAAATAATTAATTATATTATAATAATAATATTTTCATTTTTCCCATTATAATTCCTACAATATTTGTTTAATTGCAAAATATATAAATTAAATACGTGAAATTCCAGTGTCCCCGGCTAGAAATACAACAATAAATAATAATGTTATGATTTCCATGAATTTGTAATAAACCTAATCGGTTTATCATGAATAGGTAAAGTGTATATCTATTATGGTATAATAGATATACGTTTATGGGTTTTTAATTTTTATATTGACTGCAGGCTAACGATTCATAAAAAAAAAAATTAAATGAACGTGACCCAATGAACGCGTTCGTTTTTTAAAAGAACGTGAACGTGAACGCGTTCGTTTAAAAAAACACGAACGTGAACTTGAACGAGTTCCTTTTTTAACGACTGAACGTGAACGTGAACGAGTTCATTTTTTTAGTGAACGTTCCGAACACTGGATATACATAAGCTAGCTAAACTGTGTCCGTGAGATAATAAAAAATATATAATGTGTATGATATGTATGATAGATGTTGTGATAGATAATATCGTACTTTTTATCGACGGTAAAAGTTTAAATAAAGTATAATTTTTATACATTATTATGATGTATTATATTATTATTATTTAGTATTATTGATATATATAGTAATATATTACACTGTACGGTGGCATCAAGATGTATGTGCGTATGATATTTATAATCTACGAAAATATTTTGATAAATGATACCAAATATTATAAATTAAATTACTAAATAAATAATTATACTCAATACATTAATATCAGTTTTACCCAGCAAATATACAAGGTGTAGCGATATAGCGATAGCTATTACTTTAAAATGTTGTAGGGGGTGGGTATCCATTTCTGAGTAAATTCAATTTAACTTAAATCAATGGATATTTTGATCATCACATCTATATTAACTGGTACATTTTTTTTTTTTTGAGTGTGGTTGGGCCCAAACTTATTACTTGGTGTAGTAGTCATTACACATTGGAAATAAGGGGAGAAAAATATTCAAAGAAAAATATTTAATTATTTTTAGTGGGTGTATATGTCTTCCAACACCTAAAATATATGTCTTGGGCGTCACTTGTTAATAATATAACAACGTTTCCTAATATATTGATAATAATGTGAGAATGTTATTTACTGTATTTATAAATTCTTATATTATTTGACTTATCGACCATTCGTAATAGGTAGGTACAAATGCATATTTTCTATCATGAGGTAACTATTAAAGTAGGTACCTAATAATTTTATTGTATTTTTATTTTATTTTTTAATCTCTTTTAAATGTACCTGGTAGAACTTTTAAAAATACCTTCCATAATAATTATGTTCATTTCAGTTTATAAAAAATAACAAAACTCAATTTAGAAGTATTAATAAACCGACTGAGAATCGGCCACACCCACCTCACACACGGACACCTCACGAAAAATCAAACACCAACGGAATGTATCTCATGCGGAGTTATCCTTACAGCAGTAAAACATTTGATGATAGAATTCAGATCAAATTAAGAAGGAACACAAAAACATAATATTATATCAATGAACTTGTACGAAATAATCAAACCCGACTGTCAGCCAGAAAACGTCACGTCATTTCTCAGGACCATCTAAATGGAGAAAATGTATTTAAGAGTTAAATAGTAAGTTATAGATCATAGAGTCCCGCTTAAATATTGAAACCAAATTGTTACCCAAAACAAAAATATAATTATTAATGTATTAATGTATAAATCTAATGGCCCCTACGGCCCTACTGCCAAAACTATATAATGTTCAATAAAAAAAAAAACTCAATTTGACAGAATTAAGTTTTAATAGTTAAAACAGAATTATACAATATAATATCATAATATTAAACAAAATATTATTGTTAATAATTGGAAATGATAATTAAAATATAAAAGTAAATTCAAGTTTTTTTCAAAAATTTAGTAGGTATACCTAGCTTAGTTTTATTATTTCATAATTCTTTGATACCTACCTACTCTTTAATTTTTAATAATACTGTAGAAACACAATTTTAGTATGATATAGGTAATAGGTATTCATTAAATTATAAGTACCTACTTATCAATATAGTTGAGATTAAATAATTTTGAAAATATTTATCCAATAACTATCATCTTAACAATGTTATTATTATCATTATTATTTGTATTATTATAGTTATTATAATTTTTTCACCTTTACGCTTTTTACAAACATTTGGTCTGTTTTCGTATTTTACTACTATTGCAGTTATTGTCTGTACTTATATGGACAGAATAAAATATTACTGCTGTAGAAGTACTATAATAACCCTCTAAATGTGGCATTACTGTAATAGCAGTAATAATTCCAAAGATTTCTTGTGAAAGAAGAATTTGTATTGCCCACATTGGCCACATTAAGCAAGTTACGCATTCGAACACTGTCGACTTAAAGTGAATTATTAATTATTATTATAGATAGTTATTTCTATTTTGTTATAACTTCACATAGACACATAATGCCACTTTCAAGTTTTAAGCTAGGCTATGGGCTATTGAACAAAATGGTATTTATTATTTACAGCTGTTCACCAATGTGCTAAGAGTCTTAAGAAGACGCTTTTCGTATCCTTTCGTGTCGTCGTGTCGTTTAAAAGCCGTGTATTGTGTTTAATGCATATGTGGCGATTGAATTGTTAAGGTTGGCAGAAATATGGCTGACGATCTCTTCAATATCACTCAGATTTGTATTTTTATAAGTTATGACTCGTTCGTGTAGAAAATGTGTAGGTACATAGATTGTATTTTATATTTATTTATTTTTTTAAGCGTTACAATTAATGTATTGTTTTGTCAATTATGTGTTTTTTTTTGGTCTGTCATCAACATTTGGGGTTGTAAAAGATAAAAATGCTCCGATTTTATAAAATTAATTATACCACCTTATTATAATATTATGTTGGCTGGAATAAAGTGAAAAAATTAAAATCTGTACTGGCTATTACGCATATTTTTTATAGTCTAATATAACGAAAGTCTTAGTAACTTGTTTATTTCATAAAGTGTTTTGTGACTCTCAATAATTATAATCCTGTACAAAGTCATAAGTTCTATTTTTTTTTATATAATAAAACATAAATTTATTTTTTATTTTTCAAAAGCTTTCAGAGTCGATTTTTTTTAAATACCTAGTTACTAATTTTAATGATTTCTTATTCGATTATTAGTGAATCATATTTCAGAATACAAGAATATATCAAAATGAGACACGATTATAATTCAGATGTATTGCTATTTCTCAATATATATATATCAAGTTAAATGCAATAAATATAATTTTACAATGGATTAAAAATGACAAATGAAAAAAATGTATATTTTATGACTAATATTGTTGAACTATGCAGGATAAAATAAAAGCAATTTCTGGTGATAATAGTGATAGTAAGCTTTAGATTTAGTTAAACTGATTTATGTTTAGAAATAGTATTATTAACTTAATCTAATTTTAAATTATTTACTAGAATTAGTATAGTGTTACTAGTTTTAGAATATTTTAATAGTAGCTACTGTTATAATATATGAATCGGCAAATGAAAAAAGGGAACTTCTAAGAATTTTAAAACTATAAAGAATAAAATGTCCTGTTTTAACATTAAATAAAAATATTACCGTTCTATTACGTCATTGTTATTCACTGTAAAAGTCTCTTTGCAACATCAAACGAGTGTTCTAGCTATTATTTATAAGAATATGCAAAAAAGGATTTTCGAAAAGAATGCATAATTCCCCTTTTAACATTTAGCGATTCGTTTGTTAATTAATGTATTTTATAATATATTATGTATAGGTACAAATATAATACTGCCGTGTTAAATTCAATAGATAAATAATATAATGTTCAAATATTATATTTATCTTTTGTAGGGAGTACATTTATAATTTTATTAATTTACCTTTTTTTTCTGGTCTGAAGTTGGTCTTGTTTTAAAGAATACCGATGACGATTTACACGTTTTGAATTAAACACGGCACAGAGGATATTGGGCAAATTCCGGTCAGCGAAAAGATATTATATTATTAATCCTAAGTCTTTATATATTAGCCTACATTATTACATTGGCTAGAACAATGTATAACATTAATACAATAATCTCCCATGGTTTCTTTCATTATCGTTGGCCGGCAGTTCACTCCCATTCTCCTCTATGTGGATTAGGCCTACACGGGGATACCACAATAAAAAAAACGCGCCTCTTGCAATACCTCATGTGACATTAAACACGGCATACGAATATACGATTGTCGTTTAATGAACTAAGGTGGTGAGGAAATTTGCAATGATATGTCAAAATTACAAAATGTCTATGATTTTTACTAGATGATATATCGTATAACGTATTATATTGTAGGCTTGCATGGAGTTAAATTATTCAATAATATAATATATTATATACATATAGTTATATTATATAGTCCTATGGATACAGTATATATTATTATGTATGATAAGATACCTCAATGTTTTATTGAATTGTTTGATTGATACAACAAAAATAATTTATTTGGTTGATGGGCGAGGACTAATAAGTTTTAACAATCGTACAAAATGTTCATAAATAAAACCACTTTCAAATAGTTTCAATAGTTGAATCGATTACCATAACATTGAAAAATTATTATTCTTCAAATCTTCCTCTCATAATTATAAGACCAATTTACTTTGAAACCAAATAATAATCCTGGTAGACAATATACAATATTGTTGTAACATACACCACGATAAGAAATTGATTTTTGTTGTCAAAGAAATGTGATTTCCATGATAATTTATAATAAATATTTGGTTCAAAAAATATAATAGAAACCAAAAATAAATTATTAGTAAAACAAATTTTACAATTATTAAACCATCAATTTTTCAATATTTCTACGTTTAACTATGCCTATACTGGGATTTATGTTAAAAAATAATAAATAAGAATTTCGAATTACAGTTTTAAGAATTATTTATTTTGTGCAATGCAAATTGTAATAAGAACTCAGATTTGCACCTAACCTCGGTTTTTGTTCTATTACAAACTCAATTTTTTTTCTCACTACATACTTTGAATTATAGGAAGGTTTAGGAAATGGTCAAATGGGTGTTTCTACCAAGATTATTATTAATTTAATCTACGTCATTTGTAAATGACAGATAATAATGTTGTTGACGTGTAATTAACATTAGGTAAGTATACCAACATTTTGAATATAAACAATTAAAAAAAAATTAATTTAATATTATAATATAAATACAACAAAAGTTATTCGAACATAGCTGAAATAATGTTCACCAGTCCATCGATGCATAAAATATGTTCTATGTAATTTATCCATTCTAATATGTAGCAGATTAACAACACCGATTTACAAGTCAGTAGAACGACTCTTTTCATCAAATAAAATATTTTTAGAAATGTGGTTATATTGGTTATACACTATTATATCATATTATTATTTATTGATATACTACGCAGTACGCAATACACGAACGAAACAAGCATAATAACACTAATATCGAATATGAAAAGCAACTATTATTTTTAATTATTATTTCGAATACGTTGTCAAAAATATTTTTCACTTACTATTATAATAACATCAACAATCCTAAATATGGAAAACAAAAGTTAAGAGATATCCGAAGTATAAGAATAGAAGTAGTTGTAAACCTTTATTTATCTTAAAATGTTCCAACAAATATCCATGCTGCAATATATTTTAAGTTATACAATATTATGTAAATAATATATACGAATAGTATCCAAACCACAATTAGCATTGAAAAAGAATACCTAGTGGGGTAGAAAACTAGAAACCTTGCAAGAAATCAACCGTCGGAAATCGTCGGTCCGAGTGCGTCGGCCAATCGCGGCGTGGACTCACGATTTGGTGAAACCGATCTACATAATATATTATAATAGGTACCCTACGACCTACCCACCCATAATGAGCGACGGCCGTACAAAATAATAATAAATTATTCAAGCAGCAGAGGTATAATACGCCTATAAGATTGTACATAATATTTATACACTGCATAGTGGTTGATACAATACAGGCGCGTTTGCAGCTGCAAAGAGCTAAGTCTTTTTTGGCACAAACGCACGACGCCTACCTCTACCTCGCTGCGAAAACGCAAATGTAATGACAATAATAGTATTGCGTAAACGTGTGCGCGCGCGCTCGATTTATGCAGGTTTAGAAGTGGTAATATAATATTGTCGTGTCGGACGAAGAATAATAAATTATAGGTATACCAGATACCTAGTACTATTTCCATAACACGTGTTCCGCGGACGGACGCGTGCAAAAGCGAACCGGTTCGGGTCGCGTGCCGACATGTGTTCCGGGCGGAAGACGCGGGGCCTACCTACTTCCGCGGGCGGGGACGAGCCAACTCGCGCGCGCGCGCTCACCCACTGCAATAGCATCGTGTATTATTACAATACATATACATATATATACACATAGGGAGGTGGGGTACTATTATCATCATATATATAAACACTAACGATAACGTTATAATAATGATATTTCTCCACATGCGCGTGGTACACAAAGGAAACTCGAGTCGTAGAGGTACACGGGATATGACTATATGTATATATAATACGTGCGCCTGGCCGGGGCATCCGCGCGCGCGTGTGTGCAGCTGCAAAGTCTCCGTCGGGGGGGTGCACCTGGACTTGGACCTCAAATGTACGGACGGTGAACAGACGGCGAGGGGGCTAGACGAGGCGATGTTATTGTGACGACGTGCCGGCGGCTGCTTCTGCTATTGCTGGCTTGCCGATGCACACGGTGAAGACATATTTTGTGTTGCCGTACCTTGGGCATTATTTATTATTATCGTATTGTTATTGATATCAATCTTTTTTCCCGCGAATATGTCAGGTATGATATCCAGCGAGATATTATTACGATTCACGAATTTCCATATCGAACTGGTCTGGGAAATCTTAAGATGGGTTTGTCCGTCTGATACAATTATCCTATAATGGTACCCCCAGCCAGCGCCAGTGGCGTAATTAGGAAATTGTCGTATTTTTTATACACAAAATGCTCAATTTTCTAGTATAGGGGTGAGTGGTTTATATATATTATAAAGACTCTTATAGGGGGTGGATTTATTACACTCACCACGTTTAATTACGTCCCTGGCCGGCGCGTTTGTGGTGTAGCTTGTGTATGAAAACATTGAAATTTTAAACATTATTGTTGGCTACAACGAAGAGACAAACGATACTGTTATATATTATAGTAACAGTAAAGCATTATAGATTAATATATTAATTATATAATATAGCAATGAGTAACTGAGTCTGTGACTATAATATATTATATTCTCTACGTCATTTATAATAAATTATAGCTGTGACTATAATAATATGTCTATACTCTACATACCTATATAACCTAACCAAATAGCGTATCACGCGCACAAGAAAATCTAATATATTTTTTAATTTTCACGGCGCACTGAACATATTATTTTTACACACTCACTTATATTATAATTTATATTGCATATTTAGTTACGGTATTTTAACAAAAACAGTTAAATCTGAGAAATAATTACCGTATACTCTCAAAAAATTAGTATTATTTAATACCTATACCTACGACATACGTAGGTACCTACCTACTTTAAAATCTACTAAAATGTTTTTTTTTCTTCGGTGGTGCCGTAAGACATGAAACAGGTGTCTGTGTTGTGTGTACGTTAATCGGGCTTAGTTATTCGTTTAAGGAAAAAGCTGTACAATTATAAACAATAATTATCGTACATAATAAAAACGCTAGCCGGGAGGAATTTTTCGTTTTCATCGCGAGTTTTCTGTCTGGCTTATGGCGTGTAGGCATAATGATAGGAACATAATATTATTATAATATAATATAGAAAATATTTATAAGTATACCCATACAGTTTTATCGTTCTACCGATTACCTACAGCTAGGAGACGCGAGTGAGCAAATTTTAATTTATAATTGCGGTTCAAAACCGCAATAACATAAGCTAATTTATATACAAAATCTTTTCTTATTGAGGGGAAAAATGTACAGCTGTATGCTCACAAACCATGCTCAGTCAAATTTTATCCTTTAATTATGCATTTCTTCAAATTTTTAGAATTTACAAGTATAATAAATTAATGACCATTTATTCAAATGCTCATATTTGTATGGTGTATCAAGATTCAACTGTTAAAGAGTGTTTTGTGATGATACAAACTCCTTTCTAAAATGAGAACTACTGTAAACTGATAATCACTAATCAAATTGTAAGTTATTAAATTACATGAACGGATGGAAATAAGTGTGGTTAGACATAATATGATAAAAATATATGTAATATTTAATATTAATATTATACTTGGACGATTTATACAAATTATAAAATTATAATATATTTTATTAGTAATTATTACAGAAGTAATAACTATAATTTTAAAATCACCATAATCCCCTTCTATCTTTCAAGCTTATTATCATTATTCATTAGACTATATACATAAGGTTTAATAATACAGAAACTGCAGGTAGTAATTACTTGATCCAATTTCAATTTAGACGCATCGACATTTACAAAAGAGTCATCTGCTTATAGTAAACATTTATTGTAAAAAAGAGCGGAGTACACTTTTGAAGTAAACAAATTTGTATCATCACATGTACTCCTCAAATTCCATTCAAAATGAAAAATTTGAAATAATGGTTTTAAAGTAGAGGTGGGTGAAAATTCCAAAAATCAGATATCTATCATACATAAACGCATGAAGATAAAATATAATAAATAGGCGAGCATGTTTTATCATTCACTCTCGGATACTCTGAATTTAGCCTACGCCTACACATTTTCGCAACCAAGACCTAAAAACGGAAAATAATATAATTTTGTTGGTTGCCAAAAAAACAGCATATTGGCATCATGGGCATCATGCGTTGGGATATAGGTATAATAATTGTAGGGGGTTTTTGTTAAATACTGAAGTTTTTTCCACGTCGAAGCAATTACTTATATAGCATTATACTATACGAACTATTGATCTGGAGCTGATTTGAATGATTAAAAAAAAAACAGATTTTTCGTACACGCGAACAAAGATTTAACAATAAATTATGTCTATAGCACGTTCACCAAACATTATGCACGCTGGACGAGTGTCGTTGCGCCGATGAGCCAGACGAAAATATTCGAATGTCCAATTAATACGTCCGCGAGAGAGGCGCTAGACAACTATAATTATACATAGCAGCGTATTATAACATTATTACTATAAGTGTATTGGACTAATACGTCCCTAGTACGCTCTCGTCTCATTTTTTACCTCTGTTTTTTTTTATAGATATGTGCTGTGTTGTGTTTTTATTCTTTTTCACGTGTTATTGTTGACCGGTTTCGTGTTGTACTGCAGGAAGCTTGGGGGCCACTACCACCAACGGCGAACCAGACAGATCACACGGAACCGAATTTCAGCAGGTTTTTTATTTTTTCTCGGTCTCATAGTACATACGCGTATTTACAGATAATATTCTTCACCTGCGACTCCGGACAACCGCGGTAACGACGTCGTCTGCGCTAATAACAATTATAATAATTACATTACATGATACATTCGCCGGTGACGTACAATAATATCGCGATTTTTGTTCAACCCAATTCACCGAATCGTTATTTTCACACCCTCACGACCACTCACCCGCGACTTCACGACACCCGCGCAGTTTGCTTATATATACGAGCACCGTGTGGTGTTCGACTGACCGTTCAACGTGTGCGGCTCACTTCAAACATTTATAACAGTTTAGATTTTAGTACTAGAAAAAAAAACCCTCGATCGATCACTTATAATCAAGACAAATAATCAAGTAAATAAAATCTTTTCTTTCAGAATTAAAATCCGACGGTTTAAATTCATGAAGTTTTTTCTAGCTCATAAGCATTATTAATACTTTTGACCAAAATAAACAAAATAATAATTAATATTTGTGTGATTTGCGTTATTGAAATGTACGTGCACGTGCGGGAGAGCTCCGTTATTTTATACACGTTCACTCACACAGCACACTAATGATCGTTTACCACCCATACGATCCGCATGTATAAACATAGAAAATTGCCTAAATTTAACTCCTTAAAAACGGTCGGTTTCGAATTCTCTTAAGATGAGGTTTCCTAATAAACGTGATTACGACGGGTTAATTTCACAAATGGCGGATTCACCTCTCAAGTGGAGGAGTTATAATATAGAATATAGTGTCAGCTAGTTACATAAATAATTTTTAAAATGTATTTTAATATACTTATTTACTTATCTATGATAATATTTGTACAAAGTACAAACTTAATACATTTTATTCCAAACATTTTATGAATAAGTAGGTACCTAGATAATTGTTGAGTACAAATGAAATTGCATCATGTACAGTCTGCAATAGCTAAATAAGTTGTGTTCTTTATTTGTACAATATTAAACTAAATATTATTTTAAGTTATCATACTTTAACATACCTACACTTGTAAATAGATTTTTAAGCACTATCTAATACTAAAAATAGTTCATGATTCAAATTATTAAAACAGCTTGAATGTTAGATAATAATTTTCTAAAAAGATTAAGCGTGGGTATAGTGCATTAAAAATTATTATGACTAAATTTGGTACTTACCTAACACATTATTTATAAGTTTTAAGCTTTTTCAATTATTTGTTTTCTTTACAAACTATTTTACTAGATGGTGGGTTCTTTATTTAACCCAATAAAGCTAAAGAAAACTTTAAGTACCTCACTATTTGAAGTTTGTATTCAAATATTTTACCTAACTGCCGGTGCACTGGTGACAACATTTATTATTTTAAATCTAAATGACTATTGTAGTATAATTTGAGAAAGAATAATTCTACAAGAATTAAAAACTGCAATGGTTTTGTGTAAAATACTATTTGAAAATAACATTATCTGTAATACCATATAATACAATATATCATAATTTATAATGCCGCTTACATTATATGGGAACGGGGAACCAGTGTCGGACGGTGTGTGGTTTAAACAGACGTCTGAGGTAGACCCGCTATGAATATCTATAAAACTTTTTAATTGAATTAACGATTTATTATACTGAAATTTTATTATTCAGTTACAGTTTACTAATGTTCAGTTTATTTTCGGGAAATTGACTTTTCAATTAGTTTACTTTGCAATAAAACGCATTAAACAGGAAAATGTTTAAATCGAGTTAAAATGGAGCTTAGCACAGTTCAATTAAAATATAAATTTGGTACTTACTTAATTGTATGTGTACTCTCTAATTCATGAATAATTAAGAAAAGCTATTATTTAATAAGTTATAAGTAATATTGATTTTAGAAAGAAATAATAAAATTTAGTTTATCGTATTTAAAAAAAAAAATGTTTATGATTTTAAATGTTTTTCTATTGTTTAAACTTTGTGATACACTTCTAAATTAATATTAGTAAAAAAACGGAATACTTGTACACCACACAAACCATTAGGTACTGTATTTTCTAGTACCGTTCATTTTAATTGATTGGTAGGTATAAATGTATAATAATTGTTAGTTTTAATTACTGACCAAAATGATAATATCTATTGTTTAGTATTCACTATTTGCACTCGTCCATTAAATATACATCTTATATTTTTGAGGAAGATGGTTACCTAATTATAAAACATGTATTTTTAATTCTGAATGACTGTTTTTTTTAATTTATGTAGTTTGAAACTTTTTAAGATTTGTTACAGACATAAAAACTTATACTGTAACTGTATTAAATTATCTAATTTAGTAACAAGGTAGTATTAAATATGCATAATTTGTTCCATTTAACATAACAAATTAAATAATTAAAGAAATAACTATGTTAATGAATTATAACCTACTATTTTCCATACTTCGATGAAAACGAAATTTAATGTTTTTATTTTGTGCTTGAAAACTATTAAAGATAAAAAATAAAATTCTATAGGTATATTTTACTTTTTTAATTAAAATTCATGGATATTTCTAAATCAGATTGAAATAATGATAATAATAATTATATAAAAAAAAAACAATCACAACTCAAAAATATACGTTCATGAAAGGTTGTTAATTATGTAATGTTTTTATCTTCGCATATTTACATACCTACTACAATACGCTATACTGAATATTGACTAAATTATTTACATTTAAATTTGATTATTATAAGGTAGGTACGAATTAATTTTTGTTATTATATGTTTTATTTTTAACAAACAGCTATCTCTTTTCGAAACGACCACCAAGGACGATCACGGCATTAGACACTTTATACACACATTCAAATTATTAGGGGTGGTCGTACGCACAGGACCACCCTTGCAGATTAACCTAGCAATGTTTGCTTGTAAGATTTGCTAAAAAAAAACCACCAATAACCACTATAATATGCATTATCTGCTCTAACAGTAACTATACATGTTTAGCCGACTATATTTTTCGATTTACAAAAATAGTAAAAATAATAATTAGAATCTACCTGAAGGAAAAAACCAAACCATTAAATATTAAATTGTAAATATATAATAACATATTATTAGATGATCGCGGGCTCTACACTCTGGTTATGTTGAAACTGCAGTTGCGGACTAGAAAATTGAACTGGTCCTGATTTATATTATTTAATAGTAGGTAATAATCCTAAATCGTGTATAAATGATGTGTATATTATACGAAGTGTAAAACGTTATTCTAAACGGCTGCATTACTTGATTAAAATTATGAAATGAGTATACCTACTTTGTTGAAGGGATCAGATGATTCAACAAGTACCAAGTATTAATAAACATTGCTTTACATTACACTTTTAAAGCTTTTAAAGCCGAGGCTTGTGCAATTTATGATTGTCAAATATAATTACATTTACTGCAGCGAAGTTTATGGTGCATTTTCCCTCATATTTAATGCATTAAGTATTTAAGTACCTATATACGTTGTGCTTTTAATAGTAAGATATGAATAATAAATTTAAATTCGCCGATAAATACGATTTTAATACCTACCTAGGAAATTTAGGTTGGTTATAACTTACAACTATCACACTTAGGTACCTATATTTTACTCCGGCTATTTAAAAAAACCCGAGTAGGTATTTTAAATTATATTTTTTAAAACATCTTGATGTTCGTATTATTGTAAAAATATAATATTATGTACCAATTTCAACAGACTTATTATATAATTTTAATATTAAATTTGTTAATGACGTAAAATTAGTCGCCTAACTTCATGAAAAAAATATTTAAAATTAGTTTATAACTGCCGCATTTATTTTCCAATGCTAAATAATAATTTCATAAAAATGTCAATTTACGGCTGGTTTTATCAGCAAGTTATTAAAATAATATTATCCGACAATTCCAATGTAGTTAATACCAACCAACTCATTACCTATCTATAAATAATTATAATTCATAAGCGTACATATTTAATAATAATAATTTACATTTATCAATAGTTTACTTTTAATTTACAAACATTTTATTAAAAATATATTCCTTAGCATTCATGTTAATAATTAACAAGATTATTGTATCAAAACGGGAAAAAATAAATAAATAAAAATTGCTTTATAATATTATAATTAAATATACATATAGGTACATTTACATATATAATTATTATAATTAAATGTACCTATATGTATATTTAATTATAATATTATGAAGCAATTTTTATTTATTCATTTTTTCCCGTTTTGATACAATAATCTTGCAAACCACGTTGGTACTCCAATACACATTTATAACCGTTTGACTTTGGTGATGAATAACATTTAATGAACCAAACAACCCAAATTGTATACAATTATCAATGGCATATTGACATACATTATAACATTAATATTTAATAATAATAATGATGATATAGCAATGTATAATTAATATATTATGAAAATAGGTACGTTGGCTATTTATTTGACTAACCTATCCACTGTCTAAAGTATAAATATAATTTATGTATTAACATAGACAAGTAGTCAAAATGTCACCTTTAATAGTATATAATTCTTTCCGAACTCGTATCCCCAGTAATTGACTTCATAATGATCATTTTACTGTATTCATTCATCATACCTAATTATTTGATTATATTAATAGGCAATAGGTGGTGGGTAGGTAGTATAAGTAATAGTATAATAGTAGTTTTAAAATGAGAATAAATAACAAGATTAGTGGTGTGGTGTATCGTGTATATTATTTTATAGGGTTAGGATTTATGTTGTATGCAAATAATTCATGTATGTGATTTATAACCATATATTTTATACTTAAATACCTACATTTTTGTAATACGATGATGTAAAAGAAAAACCATAAAATGGATGCAACTGTTACAAATCATACCTATACTGACTTAATGCATTAGTTTACTATACTAAGGGAAATACTGTAATACAAATATAGTATTGGGTATTTAGATGGGTGCACTATATTGTTAATTTCCATAACATTGACCGACAAAGCTAAAAGTAATCAAGTATACCTATGGCAATAAATAACAATAACCATTAGCTTAGATTTCATTAAAATTTTTACTTTATAATAATATAACGTCAACGAAACGTGTGATAGTATAATGTTATAATTCTTATAATAGGTTACATTGTACACTGAATTTGCATTTTATTGATTGACAACTCTACGAGCTGTCATATCTGACCATATTTTTAGTTTCAAAGGCAAAATTCTGCGCTGCATAATCAAACAACGCGTATCTTGCTGTAGTTTTTATCAAACCTTTTTTCAACAATGTTTTTTTTCTGTCTTGTGAAGTTGTGCCATTATGAACGCGACGATCCAAGAAACGGTCGATATCGAAATTAACCTGACATATTAAAATTTGACAATATTCTAGAGTTATATATTATACATTTATACCTGAGCCCATTTGCAGATGAACACGCGTAACCTTTTGGATTTGTATAAAACATTTGTAAACACAATCTAATTCAGGAATCGATGATAAAAAAAATGTATTGACATAATATTATAATAATATTATGTTTAACTGGAATTTTGGTTTTATTCATACATTCTGAAAAAATATTTGTGCAGTTTGTATCAATAATACCTATACCAATTCCAAACAATCAAATAACAAAAAAAAAAAAAAAAACAATATGCAGTAAATTATTATTGTAAGTTGGAATTTGTGCCATGAAATTCGGAATATTTCGACATCATACACATTGTACATAATTCGTGAGTCTAGAATGAAAAGGTTATAAATCGCATGATTTCAAAAGTCACTTTTTTTCAGAAATAGTTTTGGAATGCAAAAACGCATCTTTTAATCTAAAATTCATTATTATATGATCATAATTGTAAGTTTTTATAAATGTAAATGGTTCTAAATCGTCAAAAACTAAATAATAAACACAACTAATTAAATTAAAAACGATCAGTTAATTTAACCAAATGATCAACAAAACGTTAGTATGAAAAGGTTCTAATTCGATAAATCACAACCAAAGTACAATATTATTGTACGATAATATTATGGTAGGTACACAATAATTGTTAATATTAAAGTTTTATTTTTACCAAAGCTATAAGCACGGAGTGACTGTTTTTTTTATATTTTATTATTAAACCACTAAATAAAAAAAGTAATAAATAAGAATGAATGAAAGTTCTAATTAAATTATTTTTATTTTATTTTAGGATGAAAAGGTTCTCGTTTCAAGACCTCTTTTTTCGTATATTACATAAAACGTTTCTAGTATGCACTCGCTTGTTTATTTGCAATTCGTTATATTTTGATTCCGTGTAAAACGTCGCACACCGCTGCAGGAGACCCCGAAGTATCATTTGGGCCTTAAGTTGGCGCCAATGAAAACAAAAACAGACAAATATATTATATACAATTCTAGTAAGTACGTTAGTTTAACTCGGTATCATACAGTCGGTTGTACCCAATGTACGCGTATATAGGTACCGGATTCACTTGTGCGTTTACATTCTACATAATAATATCGCCTGCATAAGCCGCCGGGTAAAATCTCGTACCGGTGGTAGGTAATCATAATTTTTATTTCGGTAAAGGATCGAAAAGAATTTTGAGGGTTACAACACGATGGCAATTTCGAGCTTCCGACTGGCCCGGGCCGGTAGTCTGCCACCGCCGCGAGGGGTCCGTAACGTCTATAAGTTGCATCGAAAATAAATTGCACCTCGTTAAATGAGTTTTAAACGGACTCGGTGTGCGGCGGCGGAGGTTCGGTATAATATAATCGCCGGTGTTTATTGTTATTAACCGCACGTATTACACGATGCTCCCGGTTTTCTAATAATAACAAGCCGTGTATAATTGAAACACACACATATATATATATAATATGATTAAGATAAAAATTAGTGTCTTGTTAAAAAACGTTTAGCACAGAAAATCCCGAGCGCTGTATAGTATTAAACCACGTAGGACGTGGTTGCAATTACGGTTGCAGGTCATAAAATAATAGGTTACGAAAATTAACTTTCCTCCGTAGGAGGTATAATATTATGTACAGTGGGTATGTACCTACCTAGTGAATGCGATATAGTGATGTGTGTCTGTGGTATGTTTGTGATGGCGTGTCTGTGTGTATTATATAATATATATTGCTTGCAAGCTTCTCTCAATAACCATTTTTCCGACACACCTGGTATCGCGCGGAGACACACATATTGCTATTCAAAACGTTTTCTTATTTTATTTAGAAAAATATGCGCATGGAGCCATAAATAACGTTATGTCTGCGCGCGACAATACAACCCTCGAGCAGTATCAATGACGATGGTTGTTTGAAAAATCAATTTTTATATTATTTTACAAATATACGCCTTCCCTCTGGTTGTTGTGGTTTTTTTTATGTATATAATATAGCACGTACCGAACAATCGAATTGTCACGCCACCCTCGTCGAAGAATTCCGTACGTAAAATCCCGAAACGCATAAATTATATACGTATTGTATATTATATTATTATTATATAATATAAAATATATAAAAAATGAGCAACTTGACATATATTATTGGCATCATTGGGCCTATTGGCAATTTGGTGCACGAGCAATCGGTTTTCGAAGAATTCTTTTTTTAAATTCTCGGGTTATACATTTGAAAAACCAACCATCCATATAGGTACTATATTATATAAATTAAGGAAATATTATGTTTTCACGCCAAATTTTTATTATTTTTAACAGGAGGAAATCAAAAAAGTAAATCTGAAATAAAAACATAATTCAAATACTTTATACAATGCATAGTGCATAAAGCTATATAATAAATGTATAAAAGTGTTCAAATTAATTTTAATTAATTACATTTTTTTGTTTACCTGCTAACTATAATTATTATACTTTAAAATATAAAAAATTAAATCATATTAAAGTGAATTGTTCACTTTTATAATATTAATGCAGAGTGCATATATAATGCAATATCTTATGTTTATGTATATTTTAATAATTTTAAATCTCGAACCCTGGTACAATCGTTATATAAATCATATTATTTATATCGGTAAAAATATAGGTATACTTTGGACACGTATTTTTACAGTGCGGTACTTAGATTATTGTTGTATATAAAATATTATTGACATATCGTGTATGTTGTAGGCCTGTTGTTTACCTATGATCAAACTTATATTGTATACACTGCGGGTCTTACGTGTCTTGTACACGGACGACGGACGGACCGAAAGTTTTTCCGTTTATTGATAAACGTCGTATTTATAAGACATAATATTATAGATAAACGGTTATTTAGGCACATCTGGTGCAGATTTGGTACAACTACACGAGAGGCATAAAACAACAATAATATTATGAAACCCGCAGAAGTCGAAACGACCGAGAGGAGAACAACTACTGATGACGACCGTGCGCCCGCAGATACGTTTGCGTCGAGTGCAGGTGACACAAGCTCGTGCATGCGATTATTACGATTTTAAACCCAAATATTAAACACAGAAGTCGCCATCGAGAAATAAACTGACGATATCATTCGATAGGGTCCCGCCCGGTGTTCGACGACTTCGACTACTATTAAAAAATATAACTTAGTAGCGACGGCATGACCGTTGTGCAATTATTTATACACAAGATATTATACTACTATGTACGACGAAAAAAATAAATGAAAACTAGTAAATCCGGTAAACTCGTTGGCAACGAAAACGTCGTAAATCGTGCGAAGAAGACCAATCGCAGTGCGCCCGTGCAGTAATAGGTATAATGGTAGGTATTTAATATCATATAAGGTAGTTATAAGTGTTTTTTTTTTTTATTTCGTCCTCGTGTCGCGGCCGATTGATTAAGTCGTTTGAATGCAATTATTATTCGATTACTATGACTTAATTCGATCGTTGGCACGGGGCCTGTCTGCGCACACCGTTTACTGCGGAATTATTGTAATCAACCGAAAAATATAATATGAACATACTCATCTGTCGATAATACTTTTTCGGCTATCGCGTTCAGACATCAGCTGTCGGCAGCGAGTATATTAATATATAAATTATAATATTCTTTTTTTCCCCGTGTACAATATAGGTATACTATTTACATTATCTTTAGTATATTATATATCGTATAGAAATATATTCTCAGCGACATCGATGATATTATAATATTCATCGGTTTATTGAGTTTGATTCCGAATCTTGTCTTGCATTCCATTCAACAGCGATATTACCTATGTTTACGTTACGTAACCAAATACTGAAGTCAAGTACCATATAAATATTATATTGTAATGATATTTATAATGACATAGTAATCGAGATAGTAATATAATGAAGTACCATTCATATATTTTAGTAGTATATGACATAATATAGCCTATAATATGTACCTAGTATATAATATAAAACTATATAAGAGCATATTATAATAAAATATACCTATTCAATATTTATGTATCACTGTACACCTGGAAATGTATGTACCAAATAGCCATTGATTAACGACATAATGTAACAGTTACATACTACAATTTAAGGTGCAATACTATATATTTTGTTACCTGTATAAATGCTCAACTTTACTATAATAATAATTTATTATATATAACTCATAAGTCATAACTATTCTATAGATGATATGCGATCGTGCTGACTCTGATCTGGGAGAATACTTAACATGAACGATAATACGTAATAAGTTCGGACCACGAGGCATTCTCTTCAACAATCATTCGTTCAAACAGATTTTTCTTAATTTTTATGTGCGCTCTAGTAATCACTAATTATCTGCAGCTATCGATACCTAATAATGCCTATATTTATATTTATAATATTTCACATTTTCTGCGGTGAAACGCAAAGACGGAAAAAGGTTGGGAAAAAAATTGGAGTAAATTAATTACTTCTACTCAATGATTTTATACAGTTTTTAATCATCGTTGAACAAAATATAATATAATATTGTACTAGAGACGACTTGGCTTGTGTCACCGCACGCAGTCATAATATTGTGATTAATGAGAGAGTATACAATGTTTCAAAGCATTATTTCTTGCTGTACTCGTTAATATAAATTGCTCTACTGTTGTTCCGAGAAATGTCAAAAATTATCTTACGAAGCTCTTTGGCGTTATATTACAACACTAGACTGAAGGCAGAAAACTTGTCAGCGCTGTTTTCTTGTTCCGGAAAATAACGGGAGCCTAATTAACGTTATCCCGCAACTCAAAGGTTAATAAATATTAATCAACATAATATTTTCTTTTCTTTTTAATAATTCGGGTTTGTATTGTATATTGTTTAACAAAAAAATGTTAATAATTAACCTTTAAAATATTTTTAATAGTTAAGAAATATAACTAAATTTAAATAAATAATATTAACAGTGTTTTAAAACCGATGGCATAATTATTTCTGTAGAAATATTTAATAAATTTAATAATAATACATAGTTACGTACATATATACTATAGTTATACACAACAATATACCTACTACGTAACTTGGTTATTTGGAATCGGGCAATGTGCTGGTGCACTCACAAAGCTGGCACCGGTATGTTTTTTGTGGATTTACAAAATTTAGGGGTCCTAGCAAAATCTATAAATGGCCAATCAAAATCTAACAAATTCCTAGCTATTCGACTGTTATATTTTATTGAAATCATTTAAGAACATGAATAGAAATTACTTATTAAAACAGATCCATAGCACACAATGTTTCATACCAAAAGTCCACTTGATTTTGTTAACTAAATACATCATTGCATACAAATTGTATTCCGTGAAATATACTGAAAGAAAAACTATTACAGAAAAACCGTTCATGTCATTAAAACACAAAAATAATTTTACGAAAGTATATGTGCCCAAACATATTTTGATCGTAAGTCCACTTACTCGGTGTAATTTTCCTATAAAAATATTTTGTTATTCGATAAAATTTTATCATTTGAGTTTTAATATTTAACATGGACATGAAGATAATTTAACAAACATAAATTATAATACGCTTATAATATGAATACGACAGTAAGTTTTACATAATATGACGTGTATTAATTATTGGTAGGTAAACTTCTGAACTTCTTGACAATTTTATGTTTGAAATTTATTTTTAATATTTTTGTAACATTATACATGTTATAATTGGCTTAGGAGCGCTTTAAAAATGTATTTTGATTAAATATAAATAATAATAATAATAATAATAATTCAATTTAGCTGCACGCAGATTCATTCAATATAAGAAAAATAAGTTATAAAAGAAGATTGTATTAGGTCGCTGAATAAAGTTTAAAATACATAAAAGTTGTAAATTATATTTTAAATAAATAATAGCGTTGATAAAATACTTTAACAAATTGTGTATACAACAAAAGCTGCTTTCGTTTCATTTCGAAAAACCACTTAGGAACATTATAAAAATACAGTAAATAATCGCATTTGACATAATTTAAAAATAAAATACTACCTATACACTTTTATATAAATCTAACGATAAATAATGCAATTACTATTTACTGCCATATAGTTATCTCATTTCTGCGGTATTTTATTTTTTCACTTTCAATATTTCCTTAATTTTATTTATGTACATTATATAAAATATACGTATTTTTAAACATGTTTTTATTTGCCATAATTCAAAGTCGTAATAAAAAATATTTTATCTCGAGGAAAATGTACTCTTTTTATGGTCTCACGTATTGTACCTACGTATAATGCATACCTCAAATATAGTAATAAAAGATAAAGCTTTCCTTGGGAACCTTTGGAAAATATTAAAATGTATTTATTAATACAGAAAGGTACCTACTAACTGTATCTTATTATAATTTAGTAGGGATCTTGTGGCATCGTTCCAAACAGCTTTCTTTGACGTTTAATTTTAACTTTTACGTTTTGCGTTTATATACGATATACTTTTATATTATACCTACACATAGTACCTTTATATATTATATATATTGTATAAACACACCTAAGTGTAATAATTTTGAATAATATTCTGATAAACACGGGATTATATCATACATTATAGAATGTACGTAACCGATACTGAGCGATTATGTAATAAGTTAAAGGTATTAAAAATAATAAGAAAACATAAAAATATAACATAGTTTGATAATTTCGTTTCATAAATGTGAAAAAACGCAATAGGTATCTACCAAATATTGTTCTGTGCTAACATAGAGATTACCTGTACATAGTTCAGCGCGTTATCAACTGGTAACATTTCGTAATCTCGAGTAGGTACTACTCGAGTAGTGTAGCTTCTTCAGCGCAAATACCCACGACTGTGACTGTATAGACTATTTGTTTTTCGTATTTCGACATCAGCCTGGCAATAATAATGATAATAATAATTATTATTGTATTTGTGTAAATGGACGACTGCAGAGTGAAAAACTCGTAGGTATAATTCCCAAATCGGACGATCGGATCGCTGTAAAGGAAGCCCCTCGTGTATGAGCGACACGATACGACGGCGCTACGTCCGCGTTGCTTCAGGAGCACCCAAATAACCACAGACGAGCGTACACCTATATATATGTATGTATATATAAAGCATCTACTTATTATAGCTATAAAATTATACAACAAGTGTATAATGTAACACTGCCGCCGTCGCCGCCTGCATATCCACTCGGACGTTCCACGCAATTACACCCGAAAACTATCGCAGCCTAAATACGATTATTATTATAATGCCGTCGGTGCACTGTGTAATGTATATTTTAACGCAACGATGATGTCGACGAAGGTGTGAAAACCAGCCTTCTAAAATAGGAAAATAATAATATAAGAGGAGGCGAAAAAAATAACACTTCGGATAATGATTATTATCGCCTCGCGCAGAGATGGCATGTATACACACATATTATTATTATTATTATAGAACATAAGTATTAAGTAGGTATGTATATATATATACACATACATATATTACATACACACATATTATAAAACACATATCATACAACCTATATAATATATAATAATATACGACAGAGTGGATAATTACCGTTGTTATGTGCGCGCCGTTGTTTTTCGACAGAGATTGTGTAGGAGGTGTGGTGGCCGCGGCAGTGGCGCGTCTGCAACGGACCCAGTTATATCGTTTTTATTAGTCTTTGGCGTTAAGGTGTGAAATAATGGGTGTCGGACTAGTTGTAAACCTATACGTATAACAACGGCACACAATTTATTGTAAATCTCGTTTGTCTGTGCGGTACACACCGACAGCGCTCGTTGATCTGCTAACGAGATCTCTATATAAATACACGTACATACATGTATAGGTGCTCAGACACATAATATTATACACAGGTGCAAACACAAAGTTTTTACTGACCTAACCCGTAATTCATATTGAAGGCTACGGCCATCCCTGCTCGTCGCCACCCACGCCTGATTTGGAAACGAGTATAAAAATATTTTTTATTAATCCCGATGTAACTATATACTATATATACGACATTACGACCGTTGTAGTACCTGTCTATTTTTGTGTAGTTAGGTGAACAATATTTTACTCTGCATAGCTTTGGTCATTATACCAGGTCCAATAATGTCCAAATGAAAAGACTTGTCGAAAACACAAGTTTCATCGTCAATATAAACAAACGATGCATTATGTTTACCATAATATTTTTACCACAATCTAATCGGACGCTATATTCAAACCTGGAATACCTCATGAATAGTGTACACTTATTGTTTAAGATTACCGAGATGCAAGAGTTTTCAATCTCCGAGATGGATTAGGTTTTAAACTAAAATAATATCATGGTTGTGATGGCGTGTAAATAATGTGGATCATCATATTATTATTATGTTCTGTTATGGTTAACAATGATAGTTATTAATGATACACTTTTTGTTCATAATATACAAGTTAACAATGATGAATATTTAAAATTGAATATATTATTACTTGTTTTAATTTGTGACACTTTAATACGTGTATAAAAAATGATTGGATGACACTGGTGAGTGGTGATACAGTGTATTGAAATTTCAGCGTTGTCATATATTTCATGAATATGTTTTTTTATACTGTAGATTTGTATAGTCAAAACTTAACTCTTGCAGAATTTATATTTATGATAATATTATATGTGGGAAGTAAGACATATTAAAATATTTTATGAACTAACGTAGAGTTTCATTCGCTATAGGTACCTATACTGTATTATAAATTAGGTGTGAGTTGATATTGAAAGTATTATGGCATATATTATTTAGGCATGTAAATACAAGTGTTATGTATTTATTAGTTTTTTACATTCATATTTATTTTAATTTATAATTCAATAAGGTATTATTATAGTTATTTTATTTTTCAAATACCTATTTACTTAATTCCATTAGAATTTTACCTAATTTAATTTTGCTTAATTTTGTTTTCATGTTCTGCTAAAATAATCTTGCCAGCCTTGCTACACCAGTACGAATATGGAATTTATAATCACTTGACTTTGGTAAAATACTTTAATAATTCAAATATAACATCCACAATTTAGATATAAATTAACTTATTAAGATAAAATATAATATATTTAGTATTGTTGAACAATCGTCATTTCATTTTTAGTAAATTATATTGTTGTCAGTTGTTACAGAAATTATATAATATATTGTTATAAGCTCATGCACCATATCCGGTATTATAGCTATAATATTTATGGCATCCCATAAATTCGAACGTCGTGTTAAAATACCAATATGAATGTATGTAGGTACCTACAGGTAATATAAGTATAATTCAATAATTATTCTTTATATTTATAGTTGTAACTATGTATTTTTGTTTACATTAAATAAATGTCATCTATAATGTGATGAGTATACAGTAATAGTCACATTATAAACTTTTATTATTATATAAATAGTTTTTATTTATTTATTTCAGCCAAATCAATTACAATTACTTAATTACAATAAATTACATTAATAATAGCTGATACGTTTACCAACTGAGTTATAAGCGCGTATCTGGTATACGGAAATTGCATAAGTAATATTATACATTTCATAATCAATAAAACAACCACAGTTATTGCAATTACGCAAATATAATATTATACAATACTACAATAGTGATTGTACATTATAAATAACGTTAATAATAATTATAATATTATTAAACTACAATGCATAAACGATAACTACGCTGGCTGTATCTGTAGTACAAACACAAACACACAATATTAAACAACAATCAATATTACACAAACTCTTCACCTCTCACTAGTCCTATATTTTACGCATCATACCTTTTAGAAAATTATATACTTAATATTACGATGATTTAATGTTTATTGGAAGTCTATAAACAAAACAAAACACTGTGTGGCATCATATTTCAGACTAGGTGTATCGTGTATAATAGCACTTATTCAATTCACTCACACATCGGGGCATAAATAGTGTTTTATTGTAATCTGATAAATATCAATGAACTATCGAGTGGGATCTCGGCTTACACAATATATTGTGTTAGTTGCATGTTTTACGATAAAGCTCTTTGTATGAAGAATAATTTATATTTATTTAATATTTGTAGGTATTATTCATATTTTTGAATAAATACATTTTAGGTACTATAATCTTAGTTTGTACCTATATCAATTTTAAAATTATGTATATTGAAAAAAATTTAAAATGTGTTGTAGGTTCATCAAACTTTAAACACAAAGATGGCTACCTATATAGCTGTATATAGTTAAATTTGTAATTGGTAATTTTCTACCATTAAGTTAAGATCGGAAATATCCTAAATGTTGTTGAAATTCAACTAGAACAACAGTTATTCAAACTTACAGTTTTTTTTTTGTTTGTTACTTAGGTACGTAATATTTTTGTGGCATAAATGAAGGTCTATAAATAAAATTATGATCTATTAATAATGTATTAATTTTATAATATCTTCGTTAATACTACCCAAAATGAAAAATGTATAGAAGTTCATAATATTTTTGTAATCCAATTAATAGTAGCCAATGTAAATTATTATTATAACGATAATAATTATTGTTCAAAAATATATAATAACTACGAATTAAGATTTAGGACACTATTAATGAAATATACGTATTATTGTATTAATTATTTTTGTGTTTATGATATTATTATTATTTTTTATTTAATTATACATTTTATTTTAGTTCAAATGTTTTAAATATGTTTACAATAGCTTTTACTTTATAGACTATCTATGAAATAGGTACTTACTATATATTTATTACGATATTCAAATGTACCTACAAGCAAATATTTTTTATGCCCACTATAAACAATAGTGATCAATTTAAATTTATTTTTCTTTTCTGATGATTTATCTTTGCTTTCAAATGTATACTGTTCCGCTGTCTTATGCGTACCGGATAGATCGAAACAAGCAAGGCCGCAGGGTGAACCAAGAAGAGCTATGCCCCACGCTATGATTTAAAAATATACATATATCACACATATAATAAAATAATAAAAAATATTTTCAGACTTTGAATAAAACTGATGTTGAAAGCAGTGATAAAAAAATTTAATTGAGATTCAAAATAAGATCACGGTGGTCATAACTTACATCGATAAATATGAATTTTGATCTTGCCCCTGATGGTGGTGAATCCTGAGGCCGTATTTAAAAACAAGGTTAGTGCCTCAAACTTGAATTTTAAATTTTGTGTTGATTTTCTATTTAAAATCTATTTATTGCATTGAACCACAATATTATATAGTACATTATCAAAAGTAGGTCTTACAACAACACGATGAATGTGTAATTATAAAATGTTGTACATAGCACATTGAAGTCAAACACGTGCTTCCAGAATTTACAAAACGAGTTTTTGTAGAATTTTCATTTTTTCATTTTCCCTTAGAATAAATATAGGTAGAGGGTATTATGTGTCATATTATATAGGTACCTACTCATATTATCTGGTGTATACCGTATATTAAGCAGTTCATATATATTATTATAAAGTCGTACCTTTGTTGCATACATATGATTAAAACAAGAAATAATAGTTAAAACAATAAAAAAAGGTCCATGCAATTTGCCTCCGAGGTAATATGTACCTACCCATAGTATAATAATAATAACAATATTACATACCAAGAGAAACTATTCAAATAAATAAGTAGTAACACCCACCCGTAATGTGATTTCGAGATTTGTCCTTTGAGATCTTTGCAGGATCTTTTGCACCGTCTTCATTACGACTCATATTATATAATACCTCAAACCTACCTCAAACTCAATGGTTCAATATAATGTTCATATTATATTATTAAAGCCTTCCTATGTAATGTAGTAGGTAGTATGTACCTATAGTTAAGTGTCTTGTACGAAATTGTTATCATATTAGCTAAAACATAAACTAATATACGTATGCACGACGTTTTAATTTGCCTGCAGGCTTAATACTTTTTCAAACATTGTACCTATGTTAATCAGTCGATTCTTGTCAAAGAGATAATCTATTTTGCTTTTGCGCCATTGGGTGGTGACTAGTTGCTTCCCACGGTAAAAATATCTTCCGAATTTGCGACCTGCGTTTTTTTGGGGTACCTACGAATTGCGGCCGACATGTTTTGACGTATTTAATTTTACTAATTAAACATTGTAAACTTCATTTTTTTTCACATTTTTGTACGGATTGTCTGTCGCATAACTTGCATAAGTACTACAGTTTACTGCAGGTAGGTTAAAAATGTTATTATTATTTTATTTAAAACGTCTGTCGTATTAAATATGTTTAATTAATATTATGACGGGGTAATTTTATTATTATTTATTTATTGCTATTATCATCATTATAATAATTCATTATGAATGAAGATTATATGGCGTCATCGACGTCATCGGTCAGGTATAATGATAAACATCATCGATAAAATTACATCTAAATTCGACGGCGATCGTTAAAAAATTGTAATCGTTTATGGACGATTAAGTAGATTATGTAGTTATGCTACAATTAGCAAACTTCTGTTGCCATAGGGAAATTTATAGTGAAATAGAACGACGGCGCTGTCAAGGACAGATATTGTAATAATCGGGTACATAATATTATAAATGAACAGTAGAATTGTGTTAGAAAGAAGTACCAAGAACGGGAATACAACGAATTTCCCAACAGTGTGTGTTTTAATAATTTAATACTGCCGAAGTTAATTCTATGCGTATTTTTGATTTTTTACCTAATGTATATTAATATATTACACATGGTAGCCTGCAGGCGGTAAATGAAAAAAAAAAAATATTTTAAAATGTAAAAATGTGCACTAAAACAAATAGTTAATGGCCAATAAATTTGTCATGTAAACCGTCGAGTCGGACCAATCGAGTGGAACCGAATATTGCGATTTTCCTTGAACACCAGCGCGGCATAGGTACTGCAGTGTGTCTGCGTATACAACGTATACTTTTTAATATGCTGCTAAATTAGCTTTATACATCATACAAATATAATATATATGAACACTATATAGGTAGTTATAGGTGTAGTGTATATAATATATATTATACGCTCACTGATGCAATCGTGGTTTTTTCAAAACTGGTCCGGTTTGGGGAACGACGACATTTTATATAATAAAAAAAAAATCATATGGACTATAGGTACCTACAGAAAACAGCACCTATATTAACATCTATTCAAAAAATGTAGGTACCCATACTTACTAATTTTACAGTCACATATTTTTTCATAAGCATTTTATTAGGGACTTCAGATTTCTTTTATATACGTAAAACGATGATATAATATATTGTACCTATGGCGCGAGTTGTAAAACGATAAAAGCCGCTTTCGAGTGGTTCTGCATTCGGAATAGTCTCATCATAATAATAAATGTAATATCATCATGGAGGCGTTTATATAATATAGGATGAGAGAAAATTAATTGAACGTTATAGACTACAGCTGCAGTATTAGAAGAGAAACGTCGAGGTATAATTTACCTGCACGACAAAATATTACATAGGGTAAACGAAGATAATTTGGTTAGTGTACAATTTTAAAACCCTATAGGTACCCAATCGCAGTTTCTAAAAAAAAATTCCCTCCGGTAGCTGAACCGGAGACGTATTTATCTAGTAAATTAACTCTTTATCTATTATCTAATTGGTATCTATCTAGTTTATTAGTTTTTTATCTGGTAGGTGCGGTATAGTGGTAAATTGTGGACCAACCTTATTTAGTTGTTTGTATTATAAATGAAAGTAAAAATCTGTAGGTTTAGGTTATGTAACACAAGTATTTTAATTTTAGATCATAAACGACGAGATGTAATTATTTAGTTCAACCAGATGCGCCAAATACTAAATCTGACTCCACAGAACTGGACCACTTTAAAAGTTTCAACCCACCCTTCCACCATTTCACTTTAATATGTATTTACGACGATGTGAAGATGTAATAAACTGAGTGTAAACTATATTATATACATAGTATATTAATATATAATATATTATAGTGTCAATGTATTATACTATATTACATAATCGAGAGTATAATATTTATTTATTTAAATCATTTGATTAATTGATTGTTACACCATGTGGACCTTATATATACCTGTTAAGTAGATACTTAACAAATATAAAATAAAAATGCAAAATCAAAAACCAATAGGCAGTTATATCATGGGATTATAAAAATATGAAGTACATTTTATCCGTTATAATATATCAGTTTTGTCCACATCGGATCTCGCGGGTATATTATATAAATTAAAAACTACAACCTCACAATCTAAAACATAACCATGAAAACCGGGTAGATAATATTATTGTATATAGAGTATTATGATGTATAGGTACTATATTATTGATGTTTTTATATTGGTTCTCTGACAGGCAACCTGGCAACCACATTACAAAAGTATTCCTCCTTCGGCTGATTCCATACGCATGTTATATACATTATACGTCCTAAATATAAAAAGACTGATAAAATAGACACTAATATTAACTATATGTATAGTTTTTTTACTTAATTTTTTTAGTGTATAAGTATTAAGTACAAGGTAGTTTAATACAGTACCTATACTATACTAATTTTCAGTTGACGAAAAACTTGTTTTTTTACGCGAACATGATAATTTTGTTTTGAATTAAATAAAGAGAGAGAGAGAGAGAGAGAGAGAGATAGTGTGAGAAGGACAGCTGTTAGTCATTTTACCTCACTTGCCTGTGCACCGATCGGAATTTAGTCTAATATAGTAGGTATATTAAGTGTATTTAATATTATGTATAATATTATATCCCCCAGGGGGTCTCCATTAACTTAGACACCACTTACCCCGATCATATAGGTGCCTATATAATATGTAAAAAAGATTGTGTTGAGCTTTAAATAACTGCGTAACGGAGTTGTAATATAATTTTATATATTTACCGTCATTCGCCAAAACCGTTTATGTGAAACAATTAACAGCTTTGTGGCGTATACTATAATAAACTACAATGATTATAACATCGTAAACAGTTTATCTTGTGAACTTTATCCGTTAATCGATAATTAGTTGAACAATATAATCATAATATTATTTAAGTAGTATTATCATATGTGAGCATGATGCGTGTCGTGATATATTGAAATGAAAAAAACACAATTAAGTTTTTATTTTATTTATTGTGAACCATTAAATATGCGATATTTGAAATTAAAATTGCAATATTTCTAATTTGTGGTTATTGTTTATACAACACATCGGCGAGAGCTATGCAAGTCACGTAATGTATCTCTCTAAATGCAGTATTTTTTCATGGTGTTATTCCGACATTACAGTAGAACCACTCTGCACATTACTCGAATATTGTGCACGATAACAATTCCAACTTAAACTAAAAACAACTCTTTGGAATCACTTTTTATACATTCGATTTACGGGCGCAATTACGCATGCATTAAGAAACTTTTAAACCAAGTTTATTACCACAAAAGGTTTTTTCTTTGTAACAAATAAGCTTACATTGTAGTCCCACTTAACAGTGTTAGAATCTGCACAAAAATATATTAATATGTTATAGGTACTGTAGTATCATATAATTCTATTATTACCAGATTTAACTACATTTAAATGTTTAATAGAATATATTATCCTTGATTTTACGATTTTGTCCCATCTCACCGTAAAACTCCAGTACCTAACCCATAAATCACAATTAATTATTAAATATCTAGTAACAGTTACCATATGACATTAATCATTTTAAAATACATAATAATTTAATTGATTTACATCTAACTTTTTAAATAAGAAAATATTATGTTGCAACTATTTTTAGATATTCATTTGTAAAAGTTGTAACAGTAAGTTCATTTATTTATTTATTTAGATAGATAGATAGATAAACGCCAGAGATGGCTTCAGTAGATCATAATATATATCTAATAACATAACTGAATACAATAACATACGACATGCGTTCTTTACTTATATAATATTAACTTATAATAAAATTTGTTAAATTAAAATTAAAAAGTTTTGGTATATAAGAATTGAGATAACCGTTAACTCATAAAAATACTGTGAACACTTACAAATTAAAGAAATCAATTCCGGATTCATTTCCCATCCTCAAAATTCTTTCTAAGCTAATAAATATAATATATTATTGTATTGTATTCATTTTTAAATTGTTCATATATTTTTATGAATATGCTTCTCAACTCGAGCAAAATAAAACAAATTAAACTTTATATTCTATCTCTAATATTCATTAACAATCAAAATTGTTAAATCATAGAGCACAAAAGGAAGTAGCTAACCCGTCCAAACTACTTCAGATATAATGGCATGATAAAGCACTTTACTGTTCCTTAATGAGAAAATTGAATAATAGGCATACAAATGTTTTGTCCAAGTTACTTTCACAAAGGACAATCGTGTCAACAGAACACTTAGCACTAGTATTTTCGAGTGGGTTGAGTTTCAAACTTTCTGAGTTTCTGACGATTGTTTTTAATTTCAACATTAAATCCAAGATAACCTGAATAGAACCAAAGAAAAGTTCCAATATATGGAAAATCAATAGAATTCAATTTATTATATACAATTAGTTAGTGCACCTTTGTAAGCTAAATAATTTTGTAGATTTTTTTGTACTCTAATTTTTATACTGAACAATCAATTAAATTATAGGAATAACTTATATTAGCTATTAATGCGTATCATTTATATAGATATATTATAATTCTTCATGTGTCATAAGTGTTCATATGTATATACATATATGTCACTGATTTCCTCCTAAACGGCTGGACAGATTTTAATGATAATTTTTGTGTATGTTTGAGAGGATAGTTAAGATCAGGGGTGGAAAATTATTTTGATGCTTCGAGCCAAAAATAACCTTATTTTTAAATTTTTTTCCAGCGTGCGATTAAATTATTATTATTTTTTATTATTATTGGATTGAGGTTTCGATAACTTATTAAAGTTATTACTTATTAGCCTGTAAGATCGGTATGGTTGGTATGGTAAGGTTGGTATGGTTGAAAACACGTGTATGTGAGGCAAGGTTCTTATGCGCGCTACGATCCCGGGTGGTCACCCATCCGGGAACCAGTGGCAGCGGCCATTACTTACTCTCAGTCACGTCGCGTGACTAATTGCATCCAAAGTGCTGCGTCAAGCCACATATATTATATTATAAATTGGGTCTTGTTCAATTTGTTCAATTTAATACAGGAGTGCTGAAAAAAAGAAAAATATTAAGGAAAATCCTAAATAAAGCTAAAAAAAAATTCAAAATTGTTAATTAGGTAGTATGAAAAATTGTTTATAGCTAAATGCATGTCCGATTGTCCGACCGTGATGAACTTTTGGGAAGTTGTTGAATACACTCCCTAGAAAGTTTATGGTATATTACATCGAATAGTATATTACAATCTGAATTGGGTTACACCAAATCCGAGATATACCAATTTTGTATTTTGTATTTTTAAATTTATTTTGTATAAATTAATCATTTTTCACAGGCAAAGACAGGTTATACAGCTATATCAAAAACCACAGGATGTCATATTGTATACTGAATCCGCTGTAGGTTGGATGGATAAGTATAAAAATAACAAACTTGGTTTTAACTTTGAAACTTTTGAGTTAGAAATTATACACTTATGTACGTACTTCACGGGGTCCGCAATCTACTGCAAGTGGGTTGTCTACCTGATAATATACTGGTCATAATCACAAGCTAGTCTCAGGGGCAACGCCATGCAAAATGGCTATACCATAATATAATTGAAATTGTAGTGACTGACTCACTGAGTAATCAGCGTAAAGTTAGCACTAAGAAAACATTTTCAAAAATCCGCATTTTAAAGTGTTGCTTGCACAAATATTTTAAGATTTGAACACCATTACCTACACTGAATATTAAATTAAGAATTGAACAAAGTATGAATCATATAAAGTTGACATTTTTAACGGGCAACAAGTCAGGTAGTATGTTATAATAAAAATGAAAAGATGTTCATTTGTTCGACCATAAAATATCAAATGAGAAAAGTTCCCCGGAAAATTGGAAAATTTGGGAAAAATTGAGTCGTCTTTTCCAATGGAATTTTTTTATAAATCGTTGTCATTGGATTCATAATATATGCTATATATATAAAAATAAATGTTTGTCCGTCTGTCCTTTATGCATTGCTAAACGGCTTGACCGACTGCGATAGAACAGAGATGGAGAGACCTCTGCGAAGAAAATAGGTTAATTTAAAAAGGGTAAATTCCAACCCGGGGAGGTGCTCAAACAGGGATTATGAGATTTAAGATGGATATTTTTATTAATAAATGTTTGCTATTGGTTATAGGAGAAATAATTAGTTGAAATTAGTTTTATTTATTATAATTGGTTATTATAACTATTATTATACACGAACATTCATTTTTATATATTATAGATAGATAATACATTTTCCTAGCAAATTTAGTTTTGGAATTTAATAACTAATATTTCAAAGATTTAACTGTCAAAAATGTACAGTGACATCATATTTTATGGGCATTTTGTGATAATTTTAAAAACATTTAAGAAAAATCAAACTTTAAAATAATAAAATCTCTCCTTTATATTATAAAAAACAAATTAAATATTAAATTTTGGACCGTTAGTCCCAACCCGTGGATGTGCTAAAACAGGGATTTTGAGATTTACCATGATGGATACTTTTGTTTTTAGATCGCTGCTATTGGTTATAGGAGAAATAATTATTAGAAATAAGTATTTATTATTTGTTTGATCGCCAAAGGTAATTTTTTGTACAGATATAACCACTCATTGCCGTCGTCAATTTCTATAGGTAATTATTTGGATTTGTGATTTACTGGTTTCTCGATATGTACCTATTATGATTATATTGATGTGTAAATGATTTACAATAATAAATTGCAAAGTGGTTTTATAAATCGTTTTACAGACGTTAAGAAGTTGATTCTGCCTTTCTGAGTGTGTTTGGCTTTTAGCCTTTAGGCATACGAATAGCCAGGCGAGGCGAATGTAAAATCGTAATTGTGCGTTTGAATCATGTAATATTAAACTTTTCTTTTATTGTTCAAAGAGAATTTTATCGATTTCGAATTTTCATTTGATTGGAGAACAACACAATATAAATACATATAACTATCGTATGAGCTCGGCGTTTGATTAAAATGTCTTTGTGACTGTTTTCAAAATTGTATCGTTTTAAATTTCATTGGAAATTTATTCACGCGCATGTATAATGTTCGTATAGTTAAATAAACCATCAGAATTAAATAATATTATAATACAGGCTTTAAATATTCAATTGCAACGTATATATTATTGTGTTATACAACTTCATTCATGAATTTTTACGTATAACCGCTGATCTAGTGGATAAATATATATTATTCAGTTTTAGTACCTTTCTAGATATTATATTAAATTATTAAATTTATATATTTTAAACTAATCTGTACTTAATGTTTTAGTCACATTACAAATAAGATATATTTATATTTGTTTTTTGATCATTTATAATTTGTTATTTTTTTTTCTATAAATTATGTTGTTAAGTAATAACCCATACAAATATTCCATACCTATTGAAACTATTTTAATATAATCTAAGGTATATAATATATTATAAACTAGTAACTTGTAATGTAAATAATCCAATTATTTAATGATTTTACTAATATTGATTTCATAAATTGCACTGTTGAGTACTATTCGTCGCAACTTGCATGAATGGCGTGATGTATATATAGGTCCATTGTAATTATACTACCTATAATTAATTTTGTATTTTAACAAAAACTTGTTTGTAATATTAGGAAATAATATTAATAATAATAAAACAATCCAAGTGGAATATCCGAACACTAAAGACGTGTATATAGCTGGTACTGCATTATAGATACCCACTACTATAAAGTGTATAATTCGAATGATAAGAGATACTATACCTACCATGTAATATAAACGTGGTCAATAAATCTTACAACCCCAAATTATATCATTAATATACTTTCCGTGTAACGGTCGGTTCACTATAATAATATTATAATTGTTTTCGAATCTTTGTTTTGTTTTATTCTTATTTCTTCAGCTTCGTCTTGGGAGTTTTAATTATTTTCATGGCCACCAATCACCATTAATCTAAAATAGAACTGGTTTTAACCTAAAACGATACGGCGGCATTTCCGTCGTTTAGAACAGATAGTTTAGCCTAATATTGGTAATATCGCTATTAGGTATTATAGGTACGTCTTATATATTTATTCCTTTAATATATTATTATGTAGGACGTATAGCCACGTAGGTTAGTTGTAGGTGCTCTGTGTTAGCGATAATTAGACGAATTATTATGTTTTGGTATTTTTAAGTGGGACTGTAGAAATAAAATTAAAATAAATACTGCATATTATGTATATATAATTACCACTCAGGATCATACGAGATTACACGTTACGTATTAATGTATAATCAATAAATAATCTTGATTCGTGGCCACCAGTCATTAGGGACGTGCAGGATTAAGTTATATATCACGGAACATTAAAATGGAGACCGAATAGGCGAGAACAACCCGTACGGGTCATTAAAATAGGTTATTCGTATTATTGACTATAATATTAAAGTTTTATCGGTAAGCGGTCGGAGAAAAATGAAATGCACTGTCATAATTTATTACTTTGTATAATATAACTTATACTTTGTATAATATAGTATTATATATTTATATGATACTGAGCGTTTATGTTTTTTTTTTTTTTTTTAACGTGGACAGTGTCTTTTTTTTGCCCTAAGGCTAGCGACCGAGTGCACAGTAGTTCCAAGCACACGCAGTCACGACACTGAAGCCTGTACCTATATCCTATATTATTATAATATTACAGATAGTAAGTATACAAACTTTACAGAAAAACGTCGAATATACCTACCTATCTAATAGTATGTAAAATTCAAAATTCAAACATTGTCGTCGGCGTTATACTTAATTTAATTGGTTAAACGTTGTACATGCAAGAAATTCACCATCGTATAACATCGCAGTGTGTAATTTGAATATTTGATTATGGTAATGTGCATAATGCAAATATTATTATACCTACCTATAGTATATTATTAGGTGCCTAAATGTATAGGTACATAATATAGTAGGTAGGTTTTTTTAAAACAAAAGACTGCGATTTTGACATCAGGATGAATGCCCATGTCAAACATTGCACTGCAATAGACAAAATCGCCAGTCGGAAAACTTAAACAATACGACAATTCGCTTGTATAATATTTGAATCTACTAAAAGTACTATAAACCGTACTCCCTAGTATAATAATAATATCTTAGAGTGCACGCATGTATGTGCGTGTAATCTAAAATCCCAATGTAATATTGTATATTATATTGTGTAAAAAACACTCATGCATTTTTAAAACAGAAAAATATTTCAAAGTGGAAAACATTTTACGATATTAAAATATCAAAGTCATGCAAATGATTAAAGTATTATACTAACAATACTTTCTTTGCTTTTATAAAAAAAAAATGTATTAGCTGGTATAATATAGGTAGGTAGAGTAAATATATATAAATTCAGATGCATTTCGAAATACTAACCCCATAAATGAAAATCAGTATAATATACTTTTTAATTTATAATGCAATATAATGAAAATAATAATTTATAATATTATTATTGTTCGTATTAAATAAAAATGAAATAATTCAATATTTTTGTTTTAAATCATTACCTAATAAGTATATAGGTACCATGAGTTATATTTAATTAGGTACCATCATATCGTTATAATATTACTGTGATAATACAATACAATATTATATTATTATTCAATATTTTAAATCAAATTATTAATTAATAGATAGTTTAATTATTTAAGGCACTGCCTGTACCTATTGATAAGCTTCTGCGTCTACAACGCATGTTGTAGTTTACAATATTATAGTTAAATAATATTTACAAACGTTATAAGCACATAATTTTTATTAATTAATTAAAACACAAAAAATAAACAATACTATTGAATAAATGTAACTACTTTAGGACATATAGGTGCCTACTTATGATATTTCGGCTGTAAAACAGTCTGTTATTGTTAGTTAAAAAAGGATTTAGGTTCACTATTGACCAGTGGCGTAATTTGGGCAAAACATCAGGGGTTGCAAAAATTACTTAGGATGCACTAACCCGTGGAGGCTTTGCCCCCCCCCTCCCCAACATTATAAAATAATCAATGTTTTAACATACGTAATCATATAATTATATTATTATATTCACTATTAATATAAAATACGTTATAAGCAAGTATATATTTTAATTTTTCTTATAATACCTAAACTATGAATTTTAAATGTTTATTAGTAGGCTTTAGTTAGCTAAGTTAGCTTTAAACGACGTGGTACTTTAGATGAGTCAAATTGTTTTATGACTTCATCGTTATTAATAGTTGACGATCTTTCATGTTCTATTTGCAAAATTCCTAGGTGATTTAATCTAGATTGTCCCATAGTATTTCTCAAGTAGTTTTTAAACGACGAAGGCATGAGAAGCTTCTTTCCCATGATGCTGAATTTGATGGAATAGTTAGAAAAAGCTCATATAATTTTGCCAATGTTGGAAACCCAACTGCATTATCGCCTGATCTCATATATTTAATTTTAGATTGAATAGTATTTTCTTTATTTAAGCTTTTATACATTCTGTTGAATATTTTTTTTTCAGACTTGAGTTCACTTTCATTAAAACCATACATTGTACTAACATCTTCAAATGAAGTGAAGTTTATTGGTTCATTTATACCTTGCAAACAGTTTAAAATATGTTGTTTAACATAATTGTTCTCTAAAAATTTTTTTTCATAGTTAATTAATGACTAAATATTAACTATAGCCTATTTTAATTTTTTTACTAACGAAAACCATAAATAATATGGACATTTCAGGGGTTGCAAATTTATACTTATGCAACCCCTTCATTAAATTTGGGGTCGCAAGTGCGACCCCTTGCGACCCCCCAATTACGCCACTGCTATTGACGAAGAGCTGATAATCTTTTCCTCCTGCCATGTTCCAAGGATTTTATCGTTCGACTCGTTCGAGGTGTAACGTATAAGGAGAAAAATATCATCATTTAAAATTATTAAGTTAAATAAAACATAAACTATAAACAAATCAAAGCTGCAGTATGTGAAGGGTTACATGAACAATCTCTAAATATTTATTGAATCAATTGTGTCCCTTAAACGTGATTTAGGGGCTTATGATTGATCCATTAAGTTTTATTGAACCATTAAAGATTTTAATTAATTAATTCTTCATGCAAACTGGTGTAACAGGCGATTTTTACCCCCGGATATTTATTTTTACCCCCCCCCCCATCGGTAAAAATAACCTAGTATATTTTTACCAGGGGTATAAAAAATACCCAGAATATATTTACCAGTGGTAAAATAAACCTAGGTTATTTATACCCCCGGTAAAATTTTAAGGGGGGTAAAATTATCCTAGGTCAAAATTACCCCCGGTAAAATTATACTAGGATATTTTTACCCCCCCGGTAAAACTCTTCCAGAGGGGGTAAAATTATACTTTAATATTTTTCTATTTACATATAATATTATAATAACACAGCACTAGAAATTAAAATTAGTATAGGTACGTAGATTTTATCCACCAGGTTAGGTTATACATAGGTAGGTACATAATTCCATTTCCAACAATCATAACTGTAACATGTGGGAATTTTTGTGATAGTAATCTTAATATTACTTATAAGTTATAAGTTATAATATAAGTTAAATCGTATATTTAGGTATAACTGTATAAGGTAGTAGCTAGTATTGTAAATTATATATTTATTAAAATAAATTATACTGTAAATTAAATGTATTTATTACTTTAATCCTTTATATAAAAACAGTAAGTTAGTTAAAAAAACACAATTAAAATATTATATTATTAATATAGGTACCAAGGAACTTCTTGGTTTAACTACCTATTACAACTTGTATAAAATATTAATTTTTTAACTGTATACAGGGTGATTTTTTTATCGTGAACCAGTTAATATCTCGGGAAGTATTAGGAATTTTAAAATAATTTTTTTTTAAACTTTCTAGATTTTACTATTTTACACTGTGTTACAATTTTGAAAATTTTAACTTCCCCCCTTATTTGATAAAACACTATCAACTTTCGATTTTCAAATGGCAATACCTATTTTCGATAACGAAAATCTATAAACATACTGAAAAAAATAATTTTAACGTTTACAGAATTTAATTTGAGTAAGCCGTTTACAACTTATTAATGCTGGAATATTCGTTCAATTTACTGCTACTGGGCAATTTAACAACCCAATTGTAAAAACCAGAAGTCAATACGAAATTTTATCTCAATTTAACAATACCCATAACGGTCATAAACAATAATAACAAGATAGATAAACCATACTATTAGAAAAAAAAAGTATTCCATCATCACTCCCACCAGAATACCGAGTGTCAGTGAACGACTAGCCAGCCGTGGCTTGGCTTTATCAGTTATAAAGTATAAAAACAACATTTTACAATTTACCATCATGGTTACATAATATAGCACTGGTTACTGATCCCTGGTATACGGTCTTATCACGTATTAGTAGTTAGACGATAATAAATGCCGGTAAACTGTTTCTGAAAACTAGAAAGTTTAAAAAAAAAATTATTTTAAAATTCCTAATACTTCCCGAGATATTAACTGGTTCACGATAAAAAAATCACCCTGTATACAAAAAAACTTTTTTTTTCAAAATATATTTATATGCTTATTTCTTAAGTGGTGGATAGACATCCACCACAACTGAATAATTGGTTTCTGTTTACGTGGCACATGCATAAACAATTTTCAGTAGCTTTAACTCCGTCCTTATATAGGTACCATTTTTACCAAACAATTGCCAAGATTTATAGTAATCTGAATAAATATAAATATTTGTATTCAACATCAATGCTGTAGCAAATATTTCAACATCAGTAGCCCAAACCTAACCTATTTTTACAAAAGTCGTATAATTTAGTTTGGGAGATCGTGGCGACTGGCATTAAAACTAAAATTTTGTTTTTATTGCAAATATATCCTTTGTTAATTAAAAGAAAGCAAATTAATATTATGTGTTTAATGTATCAAAAAAATCGTTAGTATTTTTATAATCGATATCCTGTATATATAGTATGTACCTCTCAGATAAACCGAAAGTAAAAAATATTGAATTTGGTATAATTTTTTTTTTGGAAAAATTCAAAATAGTCAATTTTATTTTAAATATAGGTACCCAGTTAAAAATATGTTACTTTTTTTCTTATAAAATGAATTATTATGCTTTTTGTTAAAGCTAATAAATAATATTTTATAAGTCTTTTAATTTTTAAAATGGATGTTATGAAATAATTCTATAGGTATAACATACTTTAATTAGTGATTTTAGTTCAAATAATATTGCCTATACAACTTTTTCCAAAATGATGGTTAATCATTTTAAAATTTACTTTGTTAATACCCTCTAAATTGTAATAATAAAATGCATTATTAGAATATAATAAATGATATATACTAGGATATTTTTACCCCCCCTTTAAAATGAATTTTTACTATAAATTCACCTGGAGGGTAAATAATATTATAGCCTAGTATAATATGTTAAACATGTCGTTAATTCTATTCTAGGATATTTTTACCCCGTCTGAAATAGTTTTACTGGGGAGGGGGGTAAAAATATCCTAGTATAATTTTACCCTCTCTGAAATAATATTTTACCCCCGGTAAAAATATGCCAGGTTAATTTTACCCCCGGTAAAAATATCCTAGGATAATTTTACCCCCGGGGGTAAAAATGTTTGAGGGTATTAGAAAACTGTGACACCGGCATTGTTATAATCAATAGTAGGATTAATATATATATATGTCTAATGTCTATAGGTGTGTATAGCGTAGTGATATCACAGAATAGATTAAATGTATATTTTTATATATTCTGTGGTGATAGGAAGTATCTTGTACCGACATCTATCGGACGTGAGCTGTGTTTTTAGTATAGTATTATAATGTATTATTGCGTATTTTTATTATGAATTACGTTAACATTAGGGCGTGACTAGATGTGTTATGTACATTGTACTTTGCTTATTTCTTATGGACCACGCCCAAGTTATTCAATTATATAAATGTTATTTTATTGATTGAAGAAGAGAATACTCGACATTTAAAAAATAAAATACATCTGTTATTCTGTTGTAGCTAGTGAGAACAAATTGGTTTTTTACCACAAAATGTAATGATCCCAAACGTACTTGAGACACTCACTCCAAATCAATTGAACATTTGAACGGATACACAATCGCCCACGAGGGTTTTTTTACTTTTAGGTATATTTATTTAAGTATTAAGTTTTATGTTTTTTAATAAATAATGATTATTGTGGGTTTAAAATTTAAACATTAATTGGCTCAATGGCTCCTAGAACCTATTATAGAGAAATGTAAAATAATCGATTATAACAATATGTATTAAAAACCAATAAATTACTCCCAAGAGGATTAGGAAACAATAATTTTCAGTACCTAAGTAACTATAGTCTATAGTCATTATTTTACTATACTCATTATTTGAGTATTATTATATTCATTACTATTAAGTTATTAGATAATAAGGATGAACCAATGTAATTATTCTTATTTGTATAATATTACCTCTCAAATAAGAACTGTTGTCTCCTCCACAAGTCTAGGCTTTTGGAGACAATCATTTATCATTTATCATTTGTGTAATTTAATTAAATTTTATATTTTGGTTGTATAATATTCTTTAAATTGTAATTGTATATTTCTTTAAATGTAATTATTATATAATATGGATATATTATGTGTAGGTTGATGTGTAGGTGAATGTCTATATCTATTTTATATCCTCTCCTTGAAAAAAATTTAGATACGCTACTGTTGCAAGGTACGATACCAACTCTTACATTTATAATAATTTTATGAAGTTGGTACCTATATTAATAACATAATCTATAAACAATTAATGATTATTATTATTATTAATACCTGTTATAAATTAGTTAATCTATATTTAAAATTATTTGGACAATTTCAGTAGGTAGTAATTGTTTATGTACACAATAACACATATTATACGTCTCATATAAAAACAAATAGGTACACTTTATGTGTACAAATCTAACCTTTGTAAATAATAAATTATTGTCAGTTGTAACTTGTAATACTTACTTTACTGTTTAGTACTGCGTTATCATTGTAACGGACTCTTATCGTGCAGGGACTAGGTAGTATGGTACTAGATCAATATCGGTGTATCGTAAGTGTTTAATTTTCAGTTACTGGAGTTTTAAAATGGCAAGCATGTCTTTATTTTCAGGTCTTATCCTACGACCGTGAAATACACGTGGAATTAAGATATTGGAAATATCACAAAATATATTTGTGTAATGTGAATAAATTACTACATTTAAAAGTTTTATCGAGATTTCCATATAAATTATAATATTATATAATACTTATTCCATAATACAATCTTTAAATAAAGGTATGCCTAGGCTAATAGCTATTACAATTTACATAGATTAAAAATTAAGACGATTGCAAGACTGATATTTGAATTCGATGGCAATAAAATGAAAAACAACAATTTAGTTATACATTCACCATTCACCTGTAAATGATATTACATTTGAAAAATAATATTAAGTATTAAATGATATAACAACTTAACGATAATATCCATGAATACTACTTAAAATAATGTAATAATATTATGCTTAATAGTTTGGACACCTATGTAGATTATAGAAATATTAGACACGATTCGGATGACCATTTAATAGGTATAATTTTGTTGAACTCTTTAGTGTAGCGATAAATATACATTTACACAAAAACCAGATTCATTATGTCCAAATTATTTCCCTCAAAATAAACAACTTGTTTTTTTCCTCATATTTTCCATTAAAAGTTTCGAATGGATTAATCATAAATGTCTTTCCATTAATATGAAACAGAAAACGATCGCTTGACCACCCAGTGTAAAATTAGCATTTTTTTCTTCATTATTTGTTCTGGCTAAATTATAGTTTATATGAATATAATTTTTCTATTAAAAAATAAAGTATTTGATCAGAAATGGTTATATTTTACCTACGATAAAATAATATTAACTATTTTAAATACATGCACTTTTCATTATAAAACACTCAATTTTTGAAAATATTTCTTTTACATCAATAAATGTTTAAAAATATAATTTTTCTAAACATATTTTTACTGTTTTTTATCGTTATATTACCTTTAAAATATTCTAATGACTACATACATTTTTAGTTCCTTATTCCAAAGTAGAATATCTTTCAAAGTATACACTTAGATGTATAAAAATTGAATTTCGGATTAATATGCGTGTTAAACATTAAATGCTTATAAAGTTATAACTAACTATAATTATTATATCATATAGCCATAAAGGTACTATTTGAATTAACTTTTGAGTCAATACTGAATTAACGTTGAACGGTGGTATACATTTTCAATATCTTGAAATAAATCTAAATAATATATGAAGTTGTTGTCATTGCGTGTGTAGTTATACATCGAAGCATTTTTTCCATTATAAACGTGTACACAAACGCGCCATCTAGAATCTAATATTAATACGTTTATAAAATAACGACTTTAAATAGATAGCCAAGCAATCGTAGTAGCTGGTATTTGTTGCATTAAAAACTTTTTTTCTAAACTACTAATTTACTCTAAGCGTTAACTATTCCTACTACTTTTTTGGTATCAAACTGCATTTTGACATCTAGTTGAATTATGAACTATAAATTATAATATATAATATATACTTCAGTATATTAGGTGTGAATTATATACTATAACCCAATATAGTACCTACTACGTATGCAAAAAATAATAATACTTGAAAAAATAAATCCATAATTCGATTTGTTTTATTTAGTTGCATCTTAACTACAGCTGTATCCACTCCACACGTTTAAAATTATACGATGGTGAGGAATTGTTCGTAATAAAAAATTTAAATCTCTGAAAACCATTTATAAGACTATACCTGCCTCTAATGGTATCGTAAGTATGGTAAAAATAATAATAATAATGGCGCTTGAGTGTCCGACTATACGTTAACTACTTAGCCAGTTACCGACGAGTGATGACGAACAGTCTAATTAAGAACCATTTTTTTTTTCATTACTTCCAGTAAATAAATTGCGTTTGGTGAATAATAATTGGCCAAACATTTGCTTCTCAACGATATACTTACGATCATATAATTATCTATATATAATTAATTATTATTATTACACCTGCACTATTTATAATATATTCATTACGCACTTTAGTATTTAACAGTACCAAAGTACTTATATTATAGTATTGAGATTATAGATTTATAATATTGTTAGGAATACAACAAGAAATCTTCAATATTAATAATTTGATTCGACTGCATGCATTTTCGTTGAATAATTAATATTAAACATGATTAAAGACTGGATTTAATTTATATTGCGACTTTTTATTAATATCAGGTAAATTAAATCTGATCAAATATGTACTAATGTACACGAGTCGGACTAATAACAGTCTTCCTATTTAACTGTACTTTGCAATGTCTTGCAATTTTTGTAAACATCACGTGATAAATTAATATAAAAGTTATTATTTTTTTTATTTCAATAAAAATATAACTACGATGTAAATTTTCACATTATTGGTTTTCCTTATAGTAGAGAAGCGTTCTAAGAATACGGTCATACACTTTTGCCTCATAAGAGTGTCGTGATATTATTAAATATTAATATATCGATAATAATAATTTATTGGCTGACATATTCCATGTCCCAATGGGAAAATGGTAAAAATACATTTAAATGATGTGTTGGAAAAAAATTAAGGATATAAAATTATAAAACTATTAGTTTACTCTGAGGTTATGGAAAGAAATCAAATAGTAATTTAGATATAACGCACATTTTTTTAATTATTTTAAATATGCACTGATAACAAGTGTAGATGTTGAACACACTTTTTATTATATAATAAACATACTCTAAGTAGCAGTATCCATAATTTTTTTTATACTATTTTACAATTCTGTAATATATGTTACTATGTTAATTTCCGTCATGTTATTTAAGTAATAAGTTATAGTAATACATATTAGTATACATTTTATATGATATTACATCATTTTTATGTAACTTTAATGTATTATTTTTCATCGCAATTTTAACATTTATAATTTATACTGCAATTTTGATATATTTTCAATTCAATTTTGACATATTTTTAACGCAATTACATCCGGTCTTCATAGTAATAATCAATGATTAAAATAAAATCCTGTCACAGCATTAAATTATAGCTTGTATTGTACTTGTACTTATTATTTAATATATTATATTAAAACCGTTTGTATATTTTTATAAATTATAAACTTTATATTTATAATGTAAGATATAACTAATTGTATATAAATTATAAGCATATTGTAATAAAAATAAAATTAAAATTGAAATCAAAATGAATAATAACTGCTGTTCCTGCAGAGTTCCCATCAATTAAAAAAATAAATAATAATGTTGATTAATACTAACAATATCTTGGAATGAAATTAAAACTATCACTATATGATACTGTATCCTTGACATTTCTTTGAAATGCCTCGTGCAGCTTCGTCTGTCTTTAAAAGAAACTAAAAATCTTATTAAAATGTTTATCTTTGTAAAAAAAAAAACCTCGATTTCGCTCGACTTTATTTCGCTCAATTGTTATGCCTAATAAGTTGTATTACCAATTATAAATTATAAAATAATCATTAATAACATCATTATGGTATACGCGGACAGTTGGTCAAACAAATACAGTGTGTAAACGGTAATTGAGAACACTCAATATCTTTGCGTAGAGACCTGCTATTTGAATTCCGTTTTTTTGGCAGTTGTTATGACATAAAAATACACATTTTTATGGTCTTTGAATTTTTTTTACTTAATTAGTCACGCGCATGCGCATGTCAACTTTTTTTTTTTAAATGGCAACCCCCTGCTTTAACCACTAATTATTTTTTGCCTATTTTTTTAATGAATTTTGGTAGTTGAATCAACTTTCTAAGTCCAAAATTGACCAAGTTACAGCCAATCAAAAAAAAAAAAAAATGCGCTCGATTTTTAGCTTTTTGATTGTAACTCTGAAAATAATTATTTTAGGATTGTTAAACATTGACATTTACGTATTAATAACAAATAACAAATTCAATTCTTATTTAAGTTACCAATTTATTTAGTTAATAAAAATCTAAAAATAAAAAATTGTGCTCCAGCTCACAATGCTCACATAGTTCGCGATTATTTAAATGCACAATTTCAAAATCGATGGCTAGGAACTTACGGACCCATTGAGTGGCCACCACGATCACCTGACCTTACGCCACTAGATTTTTTTTTATGGGGACACTTGAAAACAATAGTGTATGCCGATCCTCCTATAAATCTTCAAAATTTAAAAGATAAGATAACAGCAGCATGCAATCAATTGACTGATGAACAAATCACTGCTGCAACAAATAAAGAATTTATGCGGCGCGCTGAATCATGTTTTGTTCACGGCGGAGAACAGTTTGAACAATTTATTCGTTAGATTTTTTTTTTATTTTTAGATTTTTATTAACTAAATAAATTGGTAACTTAAATAAGAATTGAATTTGTTATTTATTATTAATACGTAAATGTCAATGTTTAACAATCCTAAAATAATTATTTTCAGAGTTACAATCAAAAAGCTGAAAATCGAGCGCATTTTTTTTTCTAATTTTTTTTTTTTTGATTGGCTGTAACTTGGTCAATTTTGGACTTAGAAAGTTGATTCAACTACCAAAATTCATTAAAAAAATAGGCAAAAAATAATTAGTGGTTAAAGCAGAGGGATGCCATTTAAAAAAAAAAAGTTGACATGCGCATGCGCGTGACTAATTAAGTAAAAAAAATTCAAAGACTATAAAAATGTGTATTTTTATGTCATAACAACTGTCAAAAAAACGGAATTCAAATAGCAGGTCTCTACGCAAAGATATTGAGTGTTCTCGATTACAGTTTACACACTGTATATGCGGACAATCAGTCCCCATCATAATTTTTATTGAAAATACGTTTTAAAAAACGTTTTAAGTTAAAAATTATTTTGTATTCAAGTATTTAACTTTTTGAATATTTTTACTTTGTCCAGTGTCACGGGAATAGTTATTATTATATTAAACATTGAATATTTATTATAATAATTTGAATTATATTATATACGTACGTTTTATGCTAAAAAAATATTTTGTATAAAACATTTAAATAAATAAGCCGGAGACCAATTGTCCTAGATCCCATCATTATGTTAGGGATAATATGCCTTAATGCCTTATTTATAGTGTTGAACGAGCATTGATTTTTAATTTTCGAGTCGAGTCGAGTTCAAAATACGAGTGCTGGAAAAATTTCGAATATTAAAAAATGTTGAGTACTCGATGAAAGTCGAGTATTAAAAAAAGGATCGAGTAGTGGGAATTGCTTGTGTATTTTAAACTGTCCAAGTATCACCTGGTATACGATACCGGGAATATTTGGGTTCTTTCAGTCATTTATAATTTTAACATTTATTTTTCATTAAAATACTATATTTTATAAGACGAGTACTGGGATTCAAGGCAAGTACTCGGTTTAAGTCGAGAGCTCGTTTCTAGTCGAATACAAACAAAAAAATGAAGTCGAGTCGAGTAATCAAACTCGACTAGAAAATGTTTCCAAAGTCGATTACTCGTCCAACACTACTTATTTATACCACAAGGCGTTTCGACGACCAAACGAGTTTACAAAAATATTATCGTTGCATGATTTACCATTGTTGCTGACACCAAACGCCGACCGCGATATATTGATGCAATCATACCACACTTATAATATAAGTATATGGAAGCAAACGTCACCGTCTCAACGAGCCCACCCGGTGCGGTGGAATCCGTCGACACGAACCCGACATCCGGTGACAGATGACGAGGAGTCCGGACGTAGACAATTATTTGCAAAATTCGATTGCGATCGTAAATCGCATCGCATCCGCTTCGCAATGCCGTACGATCAAACTGTACCGACGACAAACGACCGGTCGGTCACGATCGCGTTACATACACGAACTCAAGCTGTTGGTGTGCGTGCGTGTGTGCGTGTGTGTGTGTGTGTGTACGTGTGTGTGTGTGTGTGTGTGTGTGTGTGCGTGAGAGCGTTTATATACCTATATTGAGCTATTAGTTTAGATTGTTTTTCATCACCGTCGTCGCGTTTAGAGAGGTCGTGACCGACCGCCGCCGTAATCATAATTTTATCTTTTACGTATATTTCTATACATATACCCATCCATCATTTTCGCACGTAATGTGTTACAATAATTACTATCGCCCGCAGACCTAATTTCGTCGAGTTGGTTTTTTTCATATTATTATTATTTTCGCCCAACGTGATATTATCTCGAAAAGCTAATTTGACGTCGGACGTCTAACGCCCGTGTTATTATATCTGCAGCGGCAAACGTTTTCGCGACCGTGCAGCAGCAGATAGACCTCCACCCTAACGACTTTACCTATGTCTGTATATATATGTATACACATATTATATATAGTCATATAGACAATACTACAGGACCACGACGACGAGGGCGGCGGTATGTATTATATGTAATAATAATAATAATAATACGCAGAGAGCCTCGGGGCCAATACCACAGAGATCAAGTTTTCACTGTCCGTTAAAGAAAAAAAAAACTGTTCATCCTTATAACACCTATGTCTTTCTCATTATATACCTCTCTCCTTCTATTCCGACACCTTTAGACACCGACCAAAATTATTATACGCCCGTACACATGCATACACATACGCCGCACACACACACAAATATACGCACCCGGTACCTACCTATATATTATATTATTATTTAATAGTTTTGTGTGTAGATGGGATGAAAAGGTGTATGGGTACTTACTTACGTGAAGTATTTGGGTCTGCCGCGTGCGGTGATCAACAAACGCGCGTTACAACGGATTATAATATAAAATCGTAGGAAGGTATATACATAAAATACGCGCGTCAGAGATGCGATGTAATGGGTTACGGGGAGCCGGTGGCTGTTTCTCGATATAATGTTACGACATTATAATATGTTATTATAATATATACCATAGGATTTAAATGTTAAGTATACAGGTAGAAGTGTGCGCGCGTGAAGTCCTGCAGTACGTATGGAACTGTCAAGTGACATGAAGACGTTGTAATGACGTAGAGCTAATAAAATAAAGCAGACTTTCTGAGAGAATCGAGAACGAGTTTGAATGCACCTCCTGTGTATATAGCAATGGTAAATTATTTAAACAAATATAAAATTCAAAACAACAAATAAACCATTTAAGTTCGAGGCGTACATACAATTAATATAAATGTAATCTCGATTGAAATCTAAAAAACTCACTAGTCACTACCTTTTGTGTTGTGACAATAACGTATGTACATTAGTCATTATACTCACGAGGTATATAGGTGTACTTAATATTTAAAAGAGAGAACAATATTATAGTAATATGACTCCGTGTCTGTTTGACATCAAACTTATAAGTTATAACGTAGAAACGTAGATATCTATGTAAATATAAGGATTGATACCAGCATTGTCGACCATAAGTTATAATACATTAATATCGTACAGACCACATACGTATTCGTATTAAACCATGTACCTACTATCGAACCAACGCGCTACATCCCTACAGGCCAAGGCTTGAAATAGTTTGTTTTAAGGCATAAGTGTGCTGTTTGAATTTCCAAACTGCGTTGTAAAAAATATAGTAATAATAATTAGTTCACAATAAAATATCGTTGAGACATAACAGTTTAAAATGTACAACACATTGACACGATGAACATAATAAACTTGCTGAATGTCGAGCGACACGCCGTTATTAAATTAGTAGAGACTAAGTTAATATTCAGCTGATAAAAGTAGATTATTAATTATTTTACTAGAATAAAGTCCATTAAATGTAATGGGTCAAACGAAATCCGTCAGGACTCTTACTGAGTCTTTCGCGTAATGCCGAATGTCTCTCCGAATAAAATTGTGTCCGATTGTAAAATTCATCCGTGTTTCCGTCAGCAAATTACTTTCGTCTATTATAGTATTAATGACACATTAAACGTGTAACAGGCAACTATTGCACATTAAACGAAAATGTCACTGAATCTAACCATATACTACACTATATAATTAAGTTCACCTGCTATGATTACGGTTTAGTTGCAACGCAGTCTAAGTACAAAAATTGTAGCTTGTAATATTATACTAAAAGTCTATAATTACAGTATAACCCGATTTAGCTCAGAAAAAAATGAACAAATATAATATTATAATAATATAAAATATGAGGCCATATATTTTTTTTATCACGGTTTTAATGTAAATACCCCAATCACGGACAAATCGGTACGGTGTGTATTTTTTATCTAAATCAACTGAGATGGGAAATCTCGATTGTAATTTTCTCTAAGAACAATCTCAGAAACTTTCGTCAAAATCGGTAGAGTAATTTTCGAGGTTATGTAAGCAACAAACATAACTATATGGCATTGCCATTAATGTGTAACCCACATTTGAATAATAAACAGTGCATTAATTATACAATTTAAAAAAAAAATCATAGAAACACATGGCAGCTCGGCTTGTATATAGCAGTTTTTTAAACATTTTATTTCCGTAAAGCATTATTAACCTTATAATATAGATACCTAGTATGAACCAAAAATTATTAAATTTTCGTGAGCCTAAACAAAATGCATGTGTGTATACTATTACGATTAAATGATGATTAATATAATCATTATATTATAATACATATTAGATATTTTAAATTCTTGTTTAAATAATAAAATTAATGTTTCTAATCGAATTAATTGTTTTCTTTTAATTATAAGAAAAAGTGTACCTACATGAAATTAATTGATTTATGAATATTTAAATATACATTTATATAAAAATATAATATTATGTAAAAAATAAACACATATATTATATTTATTTCATCGTGTTATTAATAATGCATGTTGCTTAGTTTATATAGTAGATATTTTATTAACGAGTAATTTTCAACCAGTATTGAGATTTTGATAATAGATATGATTTTACGTTTATATATATTTTATATCAAGATTTGCACTTTAAGTGCTTAATTCTTAAACTCTTAATTTACTCTGAGAGGTATTTTATTAAATTTATTACATTGTATAAACTACTCGTTTGTTGTATATTTCGTCATGCGCTTGAATATTATTATATACAAAACTACGTGTATTGTATAAAAGTGGATCATGTTTTGCCCTTTTATTTCCTTTACCTACATAACTTTTAACGTACAAGTCTGCAATGGTAATTCAGCACGCTTCTATAAAATTCTGCAAATTTAACCGTGTTATATAATATGTAGGTAGTCGTATAGAACATTTAGATTTTAGAAAACTTTAACTAACAACCTGCTTAACTTTAATACAATACACTTTACAATGATATACAAAAGGAATATTATGGCACAAACAAAATAATTAATTTTAATTATGCATAATATGCAGTATGTACTGTGTATGAATTATATATTATATAATATATTAATATATACAGACATACAGTGTATAGTGTATTGTAACTGTTAACTACTTAAGTTAACTATAGGCTATAAATGCATGAGATAAACCTTCAAGAACTCATGGAGTTTGAAGATTTCAAAAGCTCGCAATACGAGTAATCACTGAAATATGCGTTTATTAACTATCAAGTGTGTGTGTTGTGTGGAAGCGATCCTCAGCCAAGTCTATATTGCACTCATTGGATCTGAAATTCGATACATATTATGTATCCTATATACTCCTATACCCGAGGAAGATGTGCACTTCAAAGCCAATTTTTTTAATTAAGCTTATTAAAGAGTGCCGCACACAGGGATTTGTTTGTTCACGATAAACAAACATTTTGTGTGTATAGGGTTAGGCAAGGTAAATCCACTGGCATTATTTAATTTGTCACGGGAAACGCCGTGGAATATCAGATATAGTATAGTACAGTGTATAATTTACACGACTCTGACAAGGGGGAAAAAATACGGTATACTTAGTGTACTTCGGTTTGAGTTTGTAATCAGTGTACCTACCTCAGTTCATAGGCAAGTCAGTGTGGTGTACCTCGCATATATATCTGACCGTGATTGGCCATCCGCTCTTAATTTATTAATTTAATAACCCGTTATTCTCCGGAATATGTTCAAATATATAACGTTCAGAAAATACGCAATTTCACGGCTGGCCGTGCACGTTCATTGCTGTAAGTATATGCAGCACACGTGGTATACTCACATTAAAAATTCATAACTCGAAAAGTTATTACGATTATTTAGGTTTTTTTTTATTAAAAATAATCGTTATGGCCATAGATATCAGGCCTTAATGCCTTATTGTAAAAACTTGGATTTTTCCTATGGAAACATTTTCTACGAGTTATTATGTCCACGGGTATTATTAGTTTTTAACAGCGGATATTTTTTCCATGGTTTATGTTCCTCGGGAATTTTTACCAATTACCATAGTTTCTCTATTAAATACTTACATATATAACATATAGATTAATTTGTTGCTCCGACCGTCCTAACCATAAAATATTAATTGTCATGAATAGGAATCATATCCTAGCGATGATTCTTGACCATGATAGCATGATTCATGAGTGAATTTATTTTTTAATACCAATTAGTTAGTATATTTTTTAATTGCTTTTTTATATAAATTAAATACCTTTTTTTACTTTTTTTACACAGCATTTCAAATATTTTGTTAGTTAGACGGTTTCTCCTTGGAGTCAATATTTGGGAACCGCTACTAAACAATCTTTCAATCTAGGTGGATGATGGTAGAGTCATGTTGTATTTAAGGAAAACTTTTTTAATTATGGGTAACATACTTAAATCTTTTTTTTGTGTATCAAAATAAAAAAGCGCATGCACACTTGCTAGATTTGTACTTTTAGCATTACTTTTTAATGGTCTAACATCTTGAAAATAATAATCTCCACTAAGAATGTCATACAATTCATAGTCCTACACTCATATCAAAATTATTTTCAGTTATATTTAATAAATAAATTACATTCTGACAAAAATCATTTTTTGCACATTTCTAAATGCCTCACTGGTACCCAACCAAGTTTAAATTTTGGGAGACTAATAGTCGATAAAATAAATGGTTTGCTTTTAGAAAGCTCTAAATCAAACAAATAATTGAACCTTTTTTCAAGACTACAAATAATTGAAAATGCTAATGGCTTACAATAATTCAAATGTGTTGATTGAATTAATTTCAATCTCAAAGCAATTATAGTGGATGCAACATACCCTAAAAAACATGTTTCTTCCCCTTGTAACAGATCAAGTGATGTTACTAAGTGTTCCATTACAAAACAATATTCCTCAAGAAAACCCCTCTCCAAAGTTTTGTTTTTTTTTTTAATTTTAGGTTATCAAAGGCAACACCCAATTTAATATAACGTTATTAGTTATTAGTTTATCACTGTTAAATAATAATTGTCTAAAAACTTGTATATGGCTTCGATTACTTGTCTTAAAATACCAATCGGTACCCAAACCCAATTACAAATTTAAGACCCATTGCAGTTGGTTGACGCAGTTGACCCGCATCGGTTCAATATGCTTCGGAACTAGGAAAACACTATTAAATAGGCGGTATACAGGGTGTAACAGATATAACTGACTTTTGGAATAACTTTTGTTCCAATAAATAATTTTTAATTTTTTTTTTTATTTATCATTTGTAAACCCTAGCGCTACATGTATAATAATTTTATTTTTATCTTTAATTTAAGTACTGAAAATAAAAAAAAATTTAATTTGATTTAATTTGTTTTAAAAATTTTCAAAATAGCCATTTTGTAAAACTAATTATTAGAAAAATTTTGATGTTGAAATTGTTATTATTGAATAATCCATAAATGAGATATATTAAGTCCTCAAAGTTATATTATTTTTTGGAGGTGCTATATTTTTTGTTTGTAAAGACCAGTAGTTCATAAGTGCAAGTGTACAAATACACAAAAAGCGCCTCGTATAATTCAGTTTTTAATTGGTTATATTGGATCAACGACCGAATGAAAATAAAAAATTTAAACGCTGCAATCCTTAAAAATAATATTCTTAAAAAATGGCAATTTTGAATATGTTATAAAAAGATTTAATTTTATTTAAATTTTTATTTTCAGTACTAAAAAATAAAGAAAAGAAAAAATAAATTATACATGTAGCGCTAGGGTTGACGACTGACGAGTCACCAACACAACATAACAATGAAATGTAGGCATGTTTGAGCACCGGGTCTGGGCCCCTAACGAAAAGGTCAATAATAAATAATACCTACTATATAATATTATTATGAACATAAAATATTTTTACTGAGGTCATTCGGCAGATAAAATTTTAAGTATTAATTTTCAAAAAAATAAATTGACAATGCAATTGTGTATTTCATTTTTTTGTATAGAGACAAATTTACCTAGATGGATGAATTTTTGATCTTAGATAATTATTTAGATAAAACGCAAATATTTATCTAGATAAGTTAAAAGATAACTAAATAGTTATCTAGATAATTCTCAACACTGTAGATAGTCTGCGATCAAGTGCACTGCACCTAGTGCAGCGTATGGTGCCTATATTGAAACAATTCATGAAAAATAATAATTGTGTCATTACTCTACTACCCATATAGATACAATGAAATGGACCTGTTCAGACTAGATACATATTCAAAAATATGATAATATGATAACAATTGTAATTTGAATAAGACGTAAAAACTAAAACAATAGTAGGTTGAAGGTATAGGTATAGGTTATAGGTACTGAAGGTACTGATTTGATTATAAATAGGAAATTGGGAAATGATAGAAAATGTCACTGGGTCTCACCCGAAAATATGTTATACGCTGTCAATGTCGATAAGGACAAGGTATTTATTTTAAAAATGTAAAATTAAATTGGACAATATAGCTAATGAATAGACGAATATTTGTTGTATAATTTGCATTCAACTAAACAATTTAACTACACTTAATTAGATATTATTTTAAAATTATGTGATTATTACTATTATTACTAATAGGACAATATAGGTACTCGTCGAGTTTCGACGAACATTAATCCATGTTAACCAGCGGCGTATTTACGGGGGGGGGGGGGGGGTCCATGAGGTCGTCTTCTTTAGACGCGGGGTCCATTTGCCGCATAAATACCTATTTAAACATCTAATATACATCGGAGCCTCCCACTTAAATGTGTTTGAAAAATTAGCTGGACCCACTGCATGAAAAATTCCTAAATACGCCACTGATTATTACTATCATAGATAAGATATTTTTAGAATTTTTTTATAAATATATGCAGTATAAAATGTAGGTAGGTATAATATTTAAAAAATATAGTGATCCCATGGTTCTGTGTTAAATAATTGTTCACTTGTAAAGCAGTTTAAAGAGCTAGATTGAGCTATTCTACTTAATTTTTCTCAATAATTTGTTTATGGATATCTATTAACTATATAGTTACAAAATACAATCAGCATATATAATGAAAAGTAATTAAATTACGTCATTTTACTCATAGTCCTCGGTAGTATAGTGGTAAGTATCCCCGCCTGTCACGCGGGAGACCGGGGTTCGATTCCCCGCCGGGGAGGAAAATATTTTGCAACTTTTTTTAAAATCTAAAACTAGTTACCTTATACTAGTTATATTTAACAATTACTTTTTGATTTTAGATTCTGAGCGGAGTGATAAATGTATTCGTTTGACAGTGATGCGAGTTTTTTTTTTATTTTGTGTCTGTCATCACCTTTTGGGGCAGTAAAACTGCCTCGATTTTCTTCAATAGAATCTTTTCTGATAGGAAAGTGAATTTAGTTGGTACTTTGGGGGTCAAAAAAGTTTAATTGTTTTCAAATGCATAGGGAAAAATAAAATAAAAATTAAGAAAAAACATTATTTTTTACGCAAAATCAGTTTTTAGAAAAATCGATTTTGGATTTTGGTACAACTCTAAAACAAATGACCGCAGATACAGATGAAATTTACACTGGTATATTAGCATTTTCTACAGATGATAAAATTTTCAAAATATTTTGAATTGGACATACTCAGTTTCCTATTTTTTTTTTCTATGAATGTCAATTAAATTTTATTTGTTGAGAAAAAAAGTCTGTACATTTAATACAAAGATACATTGTCACAATGTCTTGAAAAATATTAAAAATCTAAAGTCATAATTTTTTTTTATAAGCATTTAAAGTTCAAATTTTAGCAAAATACGTAAAATTCACGAAAATGTGCACATTTTTTGTTGAATTGTAATGATAATAATGATACCTAATGATTATCTATTTATTTATGAAATGTATTGGTGTGCCATTTTCATTATTTTTTTTAAACAAATCATAATCAGTTTGAATAGTTACAGATTTTAATATATGAAATATGGTTTAACAATAAATATAAACACCTAATCCATAGCATAGCATAAGTATAATATATACTTACCGACATTTCAACTTTTTTTTACTTTATAAGAACTTAGATATTAAATAATTTTACCGCCGACTGCCGAACTATTATAGTATCACATTACGCACCTTTTTTTTTTACAATGTTGGAACTTGCACATCTCATCATTATACTCGTGTATATAGTAACTAACATACGTACTTCCGTTTTACCGTGTAGGAACTAACATATATATTTATATTACCTGCTATAGGTCTCGTGTAGGAATTACATTCGTCCATAAAATATATAGGTATACACTCTACCCAGTCTACCCTCTAATAGTACTTATATATTCCATCGCACTTCCGGGAAATCCACGTCAAAGACTCATAAGAAAATGGTGTAGAAATCGTTTAACTCAATCCTGTGTAAAATTCCAAGTTAAGTGCTACTATAAAGGGAGGCTTTTTATTCACGCAACCTCAATAATGTTATTTTTATTCCTTTCTCACATAAATGTACAGTACCTATACTTATTTTGCTTAAGAGCAATGTTGGGACTTATCTAGATGAAAAATTCATTATCTATTATCTTATAATTAGACGAGAATTTACTGGTCTTATTTTTATTCATCTTAGATAAAAACTTCAGTTATCTATATTAATTTATCTAGATAATTTTTATGTACAGACATTTACTATAGTATATAAATATACATTTTTACATTTTGTGTTCGGAAACCATAATAATGTAATGTAATATATTGATAGGCAGTCAATGTTCGGGCCCTGACGACGGCGCAGGATGCACTACAACGAGCGGCCGACTGCGGTTCAGTCGGCAGTACTCTCGAGTCTCGACGGACCAAGAGGAGGATATCTCGCCGGATATAGATTACATGGACATAAGCTCAAGTAAGGAGACTGAAGAAGTGGAGTATAGTATAGTTTTAAGTCCCTGTACGAATAATTCTTTATGAGTTAATGCAACTATATATAACTAGAATAGTTATTTTTTGTAGAAATATTAAGTTTTATAAAACTTTGAATTTTAAATTATGTCTAAAAGCAAATTTAAAACAGTGCATACGTATTTTTGAAATTTTTTTTGTCTACAAGAATAACTTATGAGTAAATGTAAGTCTCAATGCTATAAAAACAGTCGAGATGTCCTCTAGTAAATTGCTAAAAATGTCCATAAAAAATGTATTTTACCGCAATTATTTAAAATGCCCTTTGAAAAATTGATAATTTAAAATGTACAATAAATTTAAAATAATTTACTAAACATTTATAAAAAAAAAAATTTGATGAAAATTTGATTAGAAGTTCAGTGTTTAGAAATTTTAATCACGGCCTATGAATTTTTCTATTGGATACATGTTTTTCCCTCTGTATGGGCCTAAGTGGGTGAATATTTAAAAGTAGAATTTTTGGACCAAAAGGATATCCCCCCCCCCTTGAAGACGAATCAAAGCATAGCTACTAAAGTCGTATGATTTACAAATATGCATTTAAACTAACAAAATTACAAAATATTATCGAACAATGAAAAAAACAGTGGTACCTATCTGTTTTATAAAACAGACATAATACAAAAGTTGTATGCATTTTTAACTTAAAAATATTTTTTCATATTTTAGTGATTACGACGTATCTCTTAAACGCTTTTATCAATAAATGTGTTTATGAATTTTTATGTTTTCAAATTACTATAATTTATGAGGAATCTTGCTTATTTTTCAAACTTTTTGGTCAAGCATAATAATTTTGTATGAACATTTATAAAAAAAAAACTATAATAATTCAAAAACTACAAATTCTTAAAATTGGTCTAAATATTTTGAAAATTGTATTTTGTGTAGAAAATGATAATTTAACTTTTAAGTGATAGTTCAATAGTTAACCTAACCTAACCTAATAGTAACTATTGAACTATCACTTAAAATTCAACTGTTGAATGTTTCAAGTTTTTACAACAAATTTTAAGGTTTTCATATGTCTAGGTTTTCTTACCGTTTTTGGCTTATAAATTATAACAATAAATAAATTACACTATAAAACTTATTATTGCCAATATAACTTATAAGTGTTCAAGAATAGAATATTACCTGTGTAGCAATTGTCCAATGTTAGGTAAGTACAGCGTTATCTAGTAGCTGTTGTATCATTATTTTTATTAGCTGACACTGTTTGTCAATAGAGCGCAGTACAAGCGAGTTTTAGACGCAACGTGAGAGTTCGAAATAAACCAAAAAAAAAATGTATGCTATATTCGTGTATACGGAAATTCGAAAGCCTTTTACATTTAATCGAGTCCCTAATATAATGTAAAATATACATCAGATTTACGGATGAAATATATATTATATACCTTCTTTTTTCCTTCTCTCAATATTTATAAAAATATAATTTGTAATCATGTTTTTTTTTCAACATAAAATTGAAAAATTAAAAGATCTAAATTTTGAACAATGAACCTCAAATAAACTGTATGTATGTACGTTTGTTTGAGTCGTTTGGAAATTGTGGTTGTTTTGTAGGTTGTGCGATGAATAAAGTACATTTTACATTGTCATTTGTCATCAGGTTATACATGAATTTGTTATAACTAATATAATATTATAATATTACCTATAATAGAATATATTTCACAACAGACGTGTTCAATAATCGTATCTAAGTCGTTTTTATTTACATATTCATTTTTTTAAATTTTATTCCAGTTTTTTGGAATATATTTTGTAAGCCATCACTCAATGTTTTTAAGTTACCAACAAAAATAGCTGGAATATGTTTTTTAGGTACCTAGTTAATCACAATTTTTTGATTACAATTGGGTACTGAGTACTAACTTTATTATTTTTATTTTAGATTTAGAGTTGATACTGTGCAGTTTCTGGATTCAGTTGCCAAATACAGCAATTATAGGTTATACTATGTTTTTTTCATGAACACAAAATGATTTGACCTTAAATTATTGTTTTTTCTTATTTCATTTCAAAACTTTTCTAATGTATGCTAGTAATCAACTATTCACACTAAGACTATCAAACGCTATACTTCATCAAGTAATATAGGTACTATTTTAGATTCTGAGAGGAGCGATAAATGGATTGATTTTACAATGATGTGTATTTATTTTATATTTTTTCGTGTATGTCATCATGTAAAGTGAATCTAGTATTTAGTGCATTTGGGAGATCAAAATTTGAAATTTCCAATATTTTTTTTAAACACAGGGAAATACAAAAGAAAAATTAAGGAATAACATGAATTTTTACGAAAAATCTGTTTTCGACAAAATCAATTTTGGTTTTTGGTGTATCTCAAAAAGTAATGACCGTAGATATACAAGAAATGTTCACTGAATGTTTATATATTATGTGCATTTGATTTGTTTTGAACTGTTTACGGACATATTAGGTTTCCAATATTTTTATTTTTTTTTTGTTGGGTAAAAAAACTTGAAAATTTAGTATACAAGGACACAAGGCTCCTAACAATATATTATAATGACGTTTAAAAAATATTGAAAATCCATTTTCACATTTTTTTTTTGTAAGCATTTAAAGTTCAAATTTTGACAAAATACGTAAAAAATCACGGTAATGTGCAAATAATTTTGAGTTAGATATTCATAAAATTTTTCTTTTTAAATTTAAGATTTTAAAATGTTATACAAGATTCGTTAAAGGTTTATCTAACATTACCAAAAAAAAAATGTCTTTAAGAAATTCCAATTAATTTTTTATGAGCGTTTGAAGTTTACAAACATTTTTAAAAGATCGGATATTCAGTCGATTTCTCATGAAGCGATTTTCTTATTTTGGTATAATTCAAAAACGAATAACCGTAGACACTTGAAATTTACACCATATAATATTATGTTTATTTTATCAACTCATATACAAACTTGAACTGTTTACAGACATTTTCTATTTTCAATTTGTTTAGTTTTTTTTTTCTATAAATGTCAATAAAATTTTATTTGTTGGTTCAAAGCGTGAAAAATTAATACAAGAGGCTCTTGATATATTGTTACACTAGTAATTGAAAAATATTAAAAATACATAGGTGCAATTTTTTTTGTAATCATTTAAAGTATGATTTTTTACAACATTTATCAAATATAAAATTTAAAAATGTTGTAGTAAAAAACTTATAAAATTTTTAATTTTTACAGCTAAGGATTGAAAATTTAAAACAAGGTTCCAAGTAAGTAGGTTATTCTGTAATCGAAAAATCTAGGTTCCATGTCATTTGGTCCGGTATATAATATCCGGCGACAATTGGTCCGTGACATTTGATCCGGTTCAAAAAGAACCTGTACCAAAAATATCCTGCTAAAAAATGTCCGGTAACAAAAAAATATAAAATATGAAATGAGTATATAGAAATTAGTTAGTTGTAAAAGAAATAATAAAATAAGTTATAAGTAAAAATATATAAAATGCAAATGTTTATAAATTAAAATTATGAGCGATACCCTTCAAATACGTATTGATAGGTAATGAAATGCAAGAAATAGTTTATGTAGGTATATCACTAATTTTACAATATCCTGCAGGATATTTTCTCTATAGAGAATAATTCACTAGACCTGTAGCCAGTTGTTTTATAAGTAATAGTATATCCTGGTGAACCCGGAGAGGTGGCAGCCCTAGTTGTGAAAGAACATTGTGAAAGTATTATTGTATATTAAATCTATTAAGTCTATAGAATTCAAGTGTTAACACCGCCAACATTTTACACTTTAATAATTAAAATTTAATTTTGTTATTCTTAAAAATACTCAAATATAAAGTAAAAGCAGTTTTTAGTTAGGTATTGGTATTAAAAGAAGCGTTTTATTATTAATTAAATTATCATATCATTTACATATTAAATAAACAACTGTACTAATTATGTATACTACACTCCATAATACTAAATAAACTGGCTCAAATGTTGATTTTATATTAATGCATTTTGTGATTAAAACAGATGCTTGACAACTTTTGCTTTTTTTAAATAATATTTATGTCTTTTTAAGTCTTTTATTTTGTGTGCGTTGACTGCCGCAGATAAACTAAAAGGGTTTGTGATGATTATTTTCTATTTACTTGTATACTTATATCCATTAAAAAAGTTATATCACTGTTTGATTTGAATAAATCAAAAGTATATTAAAAAAATATTTATATGTTTCAGAAAATAATATCAGAATTTATAAGCATTATGGTATATCCTATATTTATTTAAAATTTATTTTACGATTTTAATTGCATATTTCATCTTTTAGTGCATATTTCAGTGTTTTTTTGTTTTTCTTTACATTTCTGAAATAATTACTTTTGTAATATGGAAAAAATAAATATTACAGTTATAATTTCGAAATAAATTAATTGGTATATACTCTTAGGTATAAACTGTTTTACACATAAAATGTGTAATTATATTTTTTTTCATATAGATTAAAATTTAAAACTACCGCATTTGAACACAAATTATTTAGGTACCTAAGTAAATTCCTTTTAGGATACATTTTTGATATTGATACTTTTTTTTTTCTTATAGATTAAAACTATACGTACAAAACACATATTTTAAAGAAAAGTACTTAAAGTATCTAGTGTTCCATAATTTTAAATTAAATATTCAGAAAATAAATGTCTTTTGCTAATTTTTCATGTATATTTATACATTTTATTGCGTATTTGGTTGGTTTTTAATGCATACAAATTATACGCACTAAACTTATGATAATGTAACAGTTATAATACCATAGATCGAGGCATAGTCAAAATACTTGAAATAGTATCTAAGAACTATACATATAGTATATATACTATAGAATCTATAGATACATACATTTTTACACTGGATACAAAATACATTCATATAATTTTAAATATATTTGATATTTTATTTTTACCTAAAATACAATATATATTTTCAAACATAATAAGAATAGCCACTAAAATTGCTAAAATATAAATTATAAAATACTTAAATATTATTTTACTATGACAACATTTGTTGGATGTATTATATTACAATTTTTTTTTTCTTGAACAATTATTCATCACAAAAAATAAATACAAAAAGGGGGTCAAGTGGATGTCGCTCTGCTGTACAGTAGGTTACAAGTAGATCACTTTATAATAGATGGTACCTATTAAATTTGAATTCAATGATATAATATAATAATATTGTATACGAAAAACGATTATGAGCGGAGACAGTATGTCAGTCTAGGATATTTGAAATTATATTGATATTGTTATTTTACGGTAGCTGCTAAGTTGAATTAATATTATCCATATTATTTAATTAATAACCTAAAATTATCAGTGATGCTAGAAAAATATTATAAAATAAATTGCACATTTTCGTCATTTATACCTACGTATTTTGTCAAAATTTTAACTTTGATTACCTATAAAAAAAAATTGTTACTACAGATTTTTAATATTTTTCATCTGCTTTGAAACTATATATTAGAAGCCTACTATTAAATTTTCAAGATTTTTTACCCAACAAATAAAATTTTATTGACATTTATAGAAAAAAAAACTAAAAAAATTGGAAACTGAAAATGTCCGTTAACAGCTCAAAATAAGTCAGAATATTTTGAAAATGCTATGGTGTGTAGAAAATGCTTATATAAACATTCGGTCAAAATGTCATGTAGGTATCTATGGTCATTTCTTGAGCGGAGCGACATCCACTTGACCCCTTTTTTTAAAATTATAGTTTGTTTATAATATATGTAATACTTATGTATTTTTATTTTTTAATATCTTTAAACTGCTGTTGTAACAATGTGTGAGGTGCCTTGTATTAGATTTTCTGATTTTTGACTCAGCGTACAAAATTGTATTAACATTTATAGGAAAAAAGACAGAACCTAGGTAATAATTTCAAATTTTAAACGTCTGTAAACCGCTCAAAACGTGTCATAATATTTTGAACATGTAAAACAAAACTTGAATTATACATATTTTATTTGTATTTTATAAAATACTAATTAGTCATTACCTACTATAATGTCCGCCTAAAATAAACCCTTGAAATATTATTAAAATATAATATTATGATGTGCTAAAAAATAAATGACTGTTTGTGAGAAAGTATGTACCTATATGAATCTGAGATGGCCCAACGTACCATACTAGGTATAATATCAATATTTGGTCTTCTTTTAATATGTTATGTTTATTAAAATAAATTATAATTGTTATTATAATTAAATACATATGATTTTACAGAAAATTTTCATAATCCTCGGTAGTATAGTGGTAAGTATCCCCGCCTGTCACGCGGGAGACCGGGGTTCGATTCCCCGCCGGGGAGGAAAACTTTTTGCATATTTTTATACAATTCTATTTATGATTAGGTTCGTTCAAACCATTATTTTGGATAAATAGTATATTATATTAAATAAAAATATAAGACCTGTGTTTTTTAAAGATTAAAACTGTCCAAAAATGTTCTGAAATAATAAATTACTATAATTAGTGATAACTGTTAAAAAGATTACCGGTGTTGTAGGGAACACTCAATTTCTCGGCCGTATTACATTGGATTGGATTAGGACTAAAGGACATTGTACCTACATGTGAATTAAAAGTGTAGAAAAAAAATTTAGATTAAAAACCACAATAATTTTATATGAGTGTTTGAATTTCAAATTCTGATCAAATCTCGTCAAAATTGTCAATTATTTTAAACAATTTGGCTGACAGTTTCAAGCTCAGAATCTTTTTTCATCATAGAGAATAATTTAGGCATATTTGAATTCAAAATTAACACATTCCTAATGTTGCTTACTTGAACGGATTTTATTACGAGCACAAGATACACCCGGCATCTATATATTATATAGCCATATCTAGTTAGGTAACAAAACGATTTCCTCAGTATTTAATTAAGTGATATTTTTTGAAAATTTTAAATAGGTACATATTATATTAAAATATTAAACAATAAATAATTTTAGGTGGAAGAATGTGTGCCCCGCGGAGCAAAGTCTCCCTATGAGCGTGATTGGTGAAACTAATAAAGTCCTAGTTTAAACTATAGGTACTAGTCTAGGTTTCTGGGACATGTTTATGACATACATAATAGTAGTTATTTGGCCGTGCACCTGCACGTGCATCGTCGTTGTTTCGGCATAAGACAATTTGCTGTGAACCAACTTGTAATGTACCTACCTATATTTTGTTATGACACCTATACATTTTTAAATCTATTGTTTAAACGTAAGCTTATAGCCTTAAACATCTGTGTGATGTATTGGTTTTACAATGATGTGTATTGTTTTTTTACCTGTCATCATCTTTTGGAGCAGTAGTAAACATTTTTAAACTTTGAGCCTTTAAGGGTGGTTAATTGTGGTTTTAATAATAAAATTGAATCTAAATGGCACTTTAGGGGTACCTAATAAGTTACTAATATAACCATGCAAAAATGTCTAAAGATCCGTGACTGCTTCGACAAAAGTATTCGACAATAATTATAATTGCTAATAAAAAATTTCAACTTATTTCTTTATTTACCACATAATAAATATATATTTATAATGAGGTAAAATTTGTTTGTTTGTAACACACTGTATTAGAGGCTAATTTCAGAAATTTCTCGATCGCTTTCAATAAAAGTTATACTAATAGATTTCTTGAGACTTTTAAGCTTCCCATTTCAACCCCATAGCTGGTAGATAGAGGGTGGCTCACCACTCACACATCATTGGCTCACGAAAATCGAATAAATCTTATGTGTCTATGTGACGTAGTGTTACAGAAATATAAAATAATAATAATAAAAAAAAATGTGTAGATTAGGCTATTAGCCGACTCACTATGAGTTGCTATGGGATTTTTTTTATATTTAAAACGATTTTAGAAAATATTATTTAATTTATTGTTTGTTATTGAAATGTATAGCAGAGAGCAATGTCCTTGTATGTTTGTAAATCATAGCTTATTATAGACTTGAAATTAAAAAAAACAGGTGGTTTGCGTTAGAGTGAGCTTGTAAAAATTGTAATGTGTTCACAGAATGGCTGTGCCTACAATGAGTTCACGCTTACAAAGTTCGAGCAAAACTGATATTTTTACCATAACTATTAAGTTTAGGTTATATAATAGGTTGATATACCTAATTAAACCTTATATATTATAATAACAATATAATATTTTTTCTCATTATTTAAAATTTTATTTTTATATTATAGTATTGTAGTATTATACTCGCTCAAACATAATATTAAAAACTCGCTCTATGAAATGGGTTAAAAGGTAAATCACCCCCCCCCCCCCTCCACCTAGCCAGAAGTCATAATTACAGCTGGTATAACATATTTATAATTTATTGCTAAATAAAGTTAGGTATAGAAAATTTCAAAATTAACTGGTTTAGAATTAAGTTATTGGTAGTAGGTATTATAGTTTTCAACGGTATTATAGTTATTTTATTTAAGTACCTTTAGGTATAATAGTACCTACCAGATCAAAATAAAAGTATTATTGTATTTCATAGTATTAATAGGTAAGTATTAACTATAGTGGTTAAATACAAATGTATACCTATCATTTCATTTTGATATTATAATATATTCTAATTATAAAGTGCAGTGGGTACTTCAATTAAGACTATAATAACTGCAATTATCCTTGCAAAGTGTTGGTATTTGCTGTTCTCAATAATTGCAATTATTGCATTATTTCTATGATTTAAACACATAGGTTCGAGTATTATACTACATTAATCCTATAAATTAAACTCAAATTAAAGCTTAAAAAACGATAAAATCCATTAAACCCTTCTGGCATAGAAATTTATATTATATAAAAGTGTCAGGTCTTTCCATTTGTTCCTGAAATTAAATATCCAATATGCATTTTTTTCCAACAAATGGTAAAAACTGTTTGTAACTTATGGTTTATTTCAGTACAAATATGAGCCTCAACTTAAATAGTATCGATTACATTATTTAGAAGGATTTAAATTTTTATACGTTCAATGGTTTTTAAACAGTCTGGTATTTATTATTATTTAACCTACGGGGTAAAAAGTAAAAATGTCCAGTTATTTTCAAATCAACTGAAAAAATCAAAAAAATGGAAAATATACTAAATTTAAAAAAAAGTATTTGAACTAATGTTATTTATAGGCATATACATTTTTTATTTTTTTTTTTATGTTGATTACAATATTTAAGCTCTGTCGAAAACCTATTAAAAAATTATATACAAGATTTCATATTATATTAAGTTATTCTAATTTAAAAATACCAAGAAATGTATAGGTACTTATTTTATACTTATGTATACATTTTTTATAAGAGTTTTTAGTTTAAAATACATATATTGATAACATTTGGAAAAAATTCGAAAATTTTCAAATCACTGTGAAGTTTAACGAATTTATGCATTTAGGATAAAGTTGCTCATTGAAAATCATTGTTTAGAGGATCGTCAGTCCAAATATGAAGTTTCATAATTTATTTTTATGAAAACACAAAAAAATCTTAAATTATATCAGTATTTAATCTTAATAAGTAATAACAATTAATTAATTACTTTTAAGGGTTAGGTAATTACTCTTTAAATAAGGTATGATTACATGTTGTCAGATACTTATTGCCTAGGTAATTACCAGTGGTGTTTTGGTAAAAAAACTGGAGGGTATACGCGGAAGAATTTATGACAATGACTATCGTATATTTATTGGGATCAAAACATATCAGATTTTATCACTTAAAACGACGCTCGCTTCGCTCGCGAATATTCAAGTTTTTTTTAGATCTCATGTTCACGAGTATAAGCTTTTATATCAAAAAAAAATGTATATTAATTTTATACCATATTGTTTCTTGATTTATCTAAGTATTTAAAGTTTCTATGGAAAATTCAATAATTGCCCGATTTTAAAGGCAAAAAATATTAATATAATTGTAAAATAAAAGCATAATCATGTCCACTCAGGCGGCCACAGTGAATCCTGACAGTCAGCTTCAGAAGTCTCAACACTGTCTAATTGAATAGATGGAGATGTCTCGGAAAATAGATTTTCTTTTACCTACACCAAATAAAACCATCTAAGTATTTAGTATATAATTATTTCAGGTACCATTCGGCATTCAAAATTTCTAGTATCTTGAATAAGAGATAGGTATTTGGTACCGATATAATTTTTAATTATTTTCTTAGCACAATAAGAATAGATTTTGCTATACATAACTTATTTCACTAATATTCTCCTCATATTCTCTTAAAATTATAAACATATGCCATAATAAACAATGAATATAGGTAGGTAATATAAATAGGTAGGTAGGTATATGAATTTTCTTTTTATACAAATATTATAAAAAATGCACAAGTAAAATATACATTGTACAATACACAATACACTTGAGTAATACTTGTAGGTGTTGAAAATAATCTTAGATTTAAAATAATTAAAGATAATACAAATTAACAAATGGTATTCTTTTAGAATACTTATAGGTATTTTAATAATGGTGAGATAAATCTTGAAAAGTTTTATTATGTTGACAAAATATGGCACTATAACTTATAAGTGTTCCTTAAATAAATGGTACACAGTTGCATACTTGAATTGCACTATAGCATAGATTTTATAATATACAGCTAAGACAATACACATACCTATAAAATAATAATATTATACAATATACCAATATATTGTAACATAAAAAAACCAATATTCCTTTGATATATTTAAATTATAGTAAAGTAAATGGTTTAAAATAATTTTGTTCAGGTGTTTTTATTTACCATAATATTAAAAAGAATTATAACAATTTAAAATTTAAATAAATAGTATTTTTTCTCACTATTAACAAAAAAAGCTAAATAAGCTGACACTAAAACTATTCTCAAGTATGCAAAAAAAAAACTTTTTATTGTTAACTCGATGTTGAATAAATTATCCACATATTGTCCCTAATAAGTCTACATAGGTATATTCAGTAGCCATGGTAGTTTTATTGGGAAAATAATTATCTTATTTATTGAAAAATAAGAAAATAAAGTGTTTTTTTCTTTCGAGTGTGTAGAATCCATATTTTCAACACTTAACACTTCACTTCACAAGTCACAAAAAAAAATATTACAAGAAACAAAATGTAAAATAAATAATAACGGAAGATGAGCAATGCTGCAGGACGTCAGCTCTCGGAATAGCACTCGCCACACTATCTAGTATTCTAGTATATTCTTGTTTAGAAACATCAACGGCCGCTTGTAGATATATTATTATAATTTGATACCTAATGAATATAGCAATAGCTAGATGATAATCGATAGCTATAAATAATAATCAATTATCAATTTTATTATTAACCTACCAATAACAAATTTTCTAAAAATAAACTATGCCCTATGGATTTTTTTCTGTTTATGAAGTAGGTATACGAGCGTATACGTGCGTATACGTGCGTATTGCCGTTACTTTTATAAGGTATACGCTAAATCACCAAGTTGGTTCACGGGTATACGTCGTATACCCGCGTATACCCTCCAAAACACCACTGGTAATTACTAACTGACTGCTTTCTAAAGATAAAAAATTTTCTAATATTATGGAAATATATAATATATTTGTCAAATACAGAAAATTATAACTATATATTTTGTGAATGACTGTTGTCAGTTGAAGCCTGAACTCTGAAGGCTGAAAGTATATAAGAATAAATTACATAATTCATATTTACCTAATACCTTACACATTGCAAGGTTTTCTACAGGTGTTACCACTAAATTTGAATATTTTAATTTATATGCCGGGTTGCACTAAACATTGAATGAATCAGTAGTGATCATATTATTATGATCACTTAAATAAGATTTAATGGCCCATGATTGGTCCATAACATTTTAGTGAATCATTAAACTTAATCATTTTTTTTTATGCTACGTGGTAATAATATTCTAATATTCTAATTCTAATTTATAGCAATCTACGGGAAAACTAGAAACTGCTATTTTGGCAATAACCCTTAGTGTTTATTGCCATACATTTATAGCTCTCGAGAGGAACAAAATTAAATATTATCTTATATTGTATATTGTATATATTAAAACAATGGGGCATGCAACTATGCAAGTCAAGCTAATGCCGAAAGATTAAAAGTATATATTATATTTTGATGCCATAAATAGCTGGTGATACAAATAAGCGCATGTAGAGTGAATGTGATAATGTCTAATGTTCATGAAATTTACATTACATAATTACAATTATACAAAATATTTTAATCATCCCAGAGATTATACTAAGTGTAGATTTTAGGAACCTAGTTTTCGTTAAAATAAATGTATATACAAAACTACTAAAATGTATCAAAGTGTTTGGTAAAACTGGTAGAAGTAGTATTAAAATATCTACTCTATACGGTCTTTACGTACATTATTTGTTCCGTTATTTATGTTCAATAGGAAAAAATATATTAAAATTAATGTGTATTTGAGGATGATAAGTAATAACCGATATTATTATGTGATAATAAAGTTTATATATTTCAAACATGTTTTGACTTTAGTATTATAAAAACTTAAGTTTTCTTATGATGCACTCATGGTTTATTAGTAAAATAATATTATAATAAATTGCATTATATAATATAGGTGCCCATTTATAAATAAACTGATTTTATAATATATTATGCTATGTTATAAATTAGCTACCTAAGGTTCATTAAACAACGGGAAATAAGTAAAAATGACCTATAACGTAAAAAAGCTAGAAAATGCAAATACATTTTTTAGATTCATAATTTATTGAAACACATTTTCGACGAAGAAACCATCGCCTAATAAGTTCCAAAAAAAAAAAAATGCAAACTTCCAAGCCCTAGTTGTAGTTTTAAAATATTGTTAGGCATTTCAAATACATTTTAAATCTCCTCTTCTAGTTTATTGCCTAATTATAGTTGACAAAACGGTAAATTAGTTGATTTTGAAATAGATGCCACTAACCTAAATGAGTAATGACTTGGTGTTAACTTGAACTCGGTCATAAGTCACTCTCGTTTCGGTCTCCTGACATATTTCTGAAATAGTAGACACGTGGGAAAATTAGTTAGCATAGGTCAACTGTCTCTAACACTAATATATGTTTGTTTAAACTGATATAAACGTGAATCAGTACCTATATTATATCAGTAGGAATGGAAACAGAGTATATATTTTAAGGCTCTAAATATATTATATAGGTGCTATTAGTAAAAAACTGAAGTTCGACCAATATATTATTATTTAATATTACGTCAAAACCATCTATGTAAAAGTAAAACTACTTTACATTTAGATAGTACGTGTTTTAATAGTACCTACTGTTAGATAAGAAAATTAAATTAAATTTTTGATTGTTAATTTATATTACGCACATGGATGTTAGTATGGCACAGAACAATTATTATTTTAAGTTGAAACTGTAAAAATTAAAATTATAATGCATACTGCTAAAAATGTTGATTAACGTATTAACATTATTATATTATTAATTATTTAATATTATATTATACATGTTTTACAATAAGTTACTTTAAAATGATTAAATCTAGGTAGGTACGACATTATTGGATAGGAAAGTAAACAGTGAGCAGCTTAAATGAGACAAAGCTGAGCAATGGAAATGAATGAGTCGGAAATTAAAATCATCAGCCGAGGGATTACAATGGTTGTGGTGGTGAGGGTCAGAGAGATGAGTTAAAACTCAAATTATAATTAAAGCTAATTAACTGACTGTTATTTCTTAAACACATTATTTTATATTGATATATTTTGTATAATTATTTTGAGTATTAGCTAATCGGATGAACTTAAATTCTAATTATAGCATATGATTTGATATTAAATTTGTTCTTATCGTTTATATTTTAAATAGGTACATCCTTTGAGAAGATAAGAAATGCATATGTTTATGGACAAAGATTTGAGAGGGGATATGAATAATATTTTAATTTTCTGTTATCGTATAAGTTTCATTCTTATTGGTAGGTACTATAGGTCTTCTAGGTGGGTCTTGGGTATATATACCTATTAGGATTAGTGGTTGCAATAGTTTAATGTCAAAGAAAAAAAAAATTTGAGTTATGGATTTTAGATATGTTCTTGCTTTGGTCTAATCAAAATATCATATACAAAATACAAAATGTATTACATTTTCTTTAAATTACATCAGTGTTGGCCAAACGGATGAGGGGGATAGATTCCCCATGAGCTTTATTTAAATATTTATGATCGTATAATCAATAAACCATATTAAAGTTCATATTAAAAATCAGCCACTGGTTTAAGTACTTATAACTCAAACGCGTATGAAGCAGTTACTTAATGGTTCATAATATGACTGTAAGACGTATATAGGTACACAGTAATTTTGATTCCAACTTTATTTTTTTTTTAATTTACCTACACATATGATTAACTTAATAAAAAAAAAACAGCAACTACTCTTATATTGGACTTTACTTTTTAATAAAATGTAGGCATTATTAATATGTTCAATGTTCATTTAAGTATGTTTTATTTAATTATACAAAGATTTTAATAAATATTAATAATTTTAATATTACCTATTAGCTTAACCAGCTCAATAAATGTATATACAAAAACAAAAGTTACTTATGCAACATTATACCTTACGTCCTTACCTAACCTTAACTTTAACTGAATCTTTTATTTAATATTTATTTTTTTTAGAAAAAATATTGATTTTACTTCAAATATGTGTTAATAATTTATGTACTATAGAATTCAATATTCATACTTACCAGTTACCATATTGTACTATATGTGCCTGAACTTACTGAACACGAACTTATTCAGTGCGGGGTCTATAATTTTCTTAAAGAATAAATAAATAAATTATGGACTTAAAAATATTATGTTCTGCTTGATTAGTTGATTTGAAATGGGTGGTCCTAGATTACTGGTTTAAATTTAGTTTTATCTTTTCATTATTCAAATTAGTTTATGGAAAAATAACATAAATGCTGGTAAGCACTATACTATAAAGTATCACAATGGATAAATTATATATATATACTAGATTTATTCGAGTTCTATACAAAACTTAATTTCATTCATATATGCAATTGAAAAAAAAATCTGCACATCATAATATATTGTATGATTAAACTATAAACTTTATTGCGATGTATACTAATGACCTAATGTACATATTTTCAATTTTATTATGTTTGGACGATAATTTTACTCTCAAAAAAAAATAAAATAGGTACTAAATAATATTGTTAACATTATTGTTATTTGTGTTTATCAGGAGCATTGAGAAAAATTGATACTGTGTGAACTGCAGTACCTATAGGTACGTATTTTAAGTTCAGAGTTGGTGCTTTTGGAATTAGTTTGAGTGCAATTAATTAATAATATTTGTATTTGATTTATTATTAACGGGGTTTCGATTATTTGAGTAGGTAGATACCTAATGTATCCAATGCACTATAATAGGTATCTTTAATAGCAATGGATAGATTTAAAGGATACATTTCAAATGAAATATTTGTTTTTTCAAAGACAAATATAAAAATAGACAAACGACGGGATTGAAATTTAGCTTAAAATTGGTTTGAAAAAAAAACGTGTAATAGCAAATATTTAATACAAATATTTAATAGGGCTTAGTGGCTTACATACACACGTATTTAAGATTCCCATTATAACAACACACGTACCAACATATTATATGAAATATTTTAATATTCGTGTATTAAATTCCACGTGCACTTATGTCCTAAAGTATTTCGTTCATGTATTCAGGAATGTCCATATAAATTATGGTTATTATTTGATATTGTAATAAGTAATAAATAATAATTAATAAAATGCAGCAATCGCACATACCTGTGGTAGAGCGGCATCATAGCACCACTGTGGTGAACGCAGTTTCATAGTGTCTGTCATCATTATGGTATAAAAAATTACGAAAAACAGTCTACCGTTTACACACCACGCCAACTATACAGTCACACAAGAGCGTAACTAGGGTTTAATTAGTTTATTCCAGGGGCTAGATTCCTGGAAACGCAAAGGTTAAAAAGAAGCCATATAGGGTTTAAAATCCCCCACACTCCACATCATGAGTGTTGCAAAAGTCGTGGAGAGTCCTGTTAGATTAAAGTTTAAAATAAACCATAGAGTAAAAGCCCTCGTCATCAAACTAAATAAGTAAACATTAAAATAAGTATAATAAATAATTAATAATAATATATATATAATTGTATAAATGTATAGGTATGCCCATATATTTTAGATGAAAATGTTTTTAAAATACCACTATCAATAATTTTATTCTACTATTAATGAATATTGGATAATTAATTTCTTTCTATATTTTATTAGGTAGGTATAGCCAGGAATCTGTTTTGGGTCATAGTCGACCTGATGTACATATTGTTTGAATATTCTTATACATAAACTCATAAATAATTACTATATTATATATTTGTACTTTATATACATTAAACATGTATAATTCTGTATTAATTATTTTACACATTCAATTCACGCAAGTACGTTTTTTTTCTATTACCTATACAAGGATTTGGGTTTTATTGATGAGAGGCTAAACCTTCTATGGGGGAGCGAGCTAATCCCCTAATTACACCAATACAGTCATATTGTATAGAGTATTAGAATAGTGTATTATACCTATACACTATATTAAGTAAAAAATATTATGTATTGTTTTTCGAATACAAACGTGTGTGTTTTTAGTTGTTTACGTGTATTTAAGCATTGTTTCACTTAAATAAATTAATATAGTAAATTGTAATATAATTTTCATTAATATTGGGAATAATACATTTTGCCAAATTTATGATAAATTCTTAATTCTATTATATGATGTCAATATATATTTAATCATCGTAGGTATATGTGTATTTTGTTTTTTAATTAGTTATTTTAAGCAATAATGATTAACCACTGATATTCCTATTATATTTCTCAATATTTAAATACCTATTTATCATTACTATTTTTTATTCATTGAACAATTTAAGACAAATAACACAAATATTGGAATAAGAGGATATTTGATTATTGATACAGAAATTCAATAATTATTGCCACTGGCCATAAGTATGATGCAACAATTAGTATTCATAAATAACTAGTCATCAGTAAGTTGTAATACAAAATTATTATTGTAAATTGTTTAATTGAATATTGTATTCCAACTGTATTAGTATTTAATACATATGTACTTTTTGATATGACCAAAATGGGTAATACCGTGTCCGGTACCTATACAACAGTATATTATATAATGATAAAATTATAATATAATAGAGTTCCTACCTTGGCAATTACAGATAAATTGTTCATACTTTATTATTTTATTTTAGATACCTATATACTTAGGGATTTTTGAAATAAAGATGTGTTTTAAGTTTGATGCATTATTTTTACATCTATACGGACTACGATTGAGTAATGAGTATCACAAGTGTTCAGAACTTATAGCAATCAGTTTGTTTTAAGTAACAAATCACAATTGCGATAAATTAATTTAAACGTTAAAAATATTCGAATTTTTTGAAAAAACATGTTAAGTTAGCTTGTAGGCGTAATGAATTGGATAATTTAAAATTATTTATGTTTATTAACTGCTCGAGAAGTACATACCTACCTATGTGATTAAGTTGTTTGATGCCGTGTGTTTTATTTTGAAAATTAAACACAATCAGTTGTACATTTTCATTCCCACGTAAGACAATCACATTTAAATTCTTAATTTTTTGCGTTATTGTTTATGTAACATTTTATACACATTTATTTAGTTAATTAGTCTGAGAAGTAAAATACCGTATGACCTGAAATAACCGGAATGATCTCTGATAAAATGACTATCAACAAAGAATAGGTACCTAACTATATACAATATAAATTTACAAAAACGTTTTCTTAGAAAAAAAAAACAATAGAAAAATAAGGATATATTTTTATTTTTTTATTGAAAGAAAAGTAATTCAAGAAAAATAATAGTTGTTTTCAATGTAATTAATGTACAAGTTGCATAATTTTTTTAACTTGAGCTTAACATTCGACGATGAACATTATTGTTGAAAATTGTAATTAATTATACTGTATAAATCAAATAAAAAATACTTAACTGTTACAATAAAATATTGTATTTAAGACTTAACGTATTATACATTTATAATAATTTTATGTTAATGATTAAAAACTTAAAAAAAAGAAATAGTTCTACATAATACATTATAAATTATAATATATAAATTACAAAATAATGACCATTTTTTTGTTTGTGGAGGAAATACATTTTATAGGTACTTAAATTGTATTTCCATGAAAGTATATTATACTATATGAAATTAATTAATTTTAATTTAAATCCAGTTGATTTAAATTTTTTTCTTTTGTTTCATGATTAACTATCTGTTGTTTTTAATAATAATGAGTTATATAATTCAAAATTAATTAATCACAGCATTAAGCTAACGGTAAAATGATAGTTAAAGCTAATAAACCTAAATAATATAAACTTTTAATTTCTAAAAAATTACAACTAGTTGTGTTTGTAACAAAATCATTGTTTTTTTATGTGAAATAACAGCAGTAGGTGCGGGGTAGTAGTGCAGTATATCTATTTAATTATTGAGTTTATATAACGAATGCAACATTAAAAAATCCCATTTTGTTTCGTAATTATTATAATACATAATAAATAAATATTTTTTTTTAATTAAGATGCAACTATAAGTACAATATCATTGATTTTATATTAAATATGACGTGGTAAACATCCGCGGAGTCATTTGTATTAAAATGTATAAATTATGACAATAAAATATAATAGATCTTTTATTTTGGGTGTAGTAAATACTAAAATATGTATTTATCTAAAATAATTAATAATAATAAAAATATATGCATAATACTCACGTAGTCACGTATAGCATAATATTTAAATGTATCATATGCTTCTACAAATATTTAATTTTAAATACAGCAAGGTAAGCATAACAAATATCGTATATTTTACAAAATAGCTTACCTATGCTAAAATTAAAACTTAATAACTTTTATTACTAATATTGGTATTATTACTAAATATATACAACCAGTTATAACTGTTAGTTATTACGGCAGATTTGTATGAAATTAATTTTTTTTTAAGCGGATCAAACCTTTATACAATTTTTAATGCACAATATGTGTATGGATAGAAATTAATACTGTGAATATTAGTTCTTAGACAAAATATTTCAATACATAATATATAAATTACCTGACACTAATTTATAAAATCATTATCTTGAACAACTGACAAGAACTGAAAATTGAAAAGTTGTGTTAATTTTTAAATGTTTTATTTGCTTTTATAGTGTTACGCATAATATGAAAGTTCTAGCATCAAAATATACACTTATACGACGGGCGTTCTTAGGGGGAATGAATTAACCACCACCTGTGGCCTTTTGCTGGCTTCATGTTAGAATTTATAGAATTGGTTGTCAGGCGCCAGTATTTGATAATCAACATTCTAAAACTAGTTCTAGAATTAATTAAGAATAGCTAATAAGATTCAACCCGTAAATTCATTCTGGGACTTATTTGTTTGTATCATTTATATTTTGTGGTATCATTTTTGATTGTTCTACCTTCTAACCGAATAAACTTTTAAAAATTGTACGATTGAGGTGGGTTTGATTAAAAATATGATTATTTATATATCAGAAACATAAACTACATTTAAGATCATAATACAATTTTGATTCATTTGGTTGAAATAATTTTCAAAGTGCACATGGATAATATGACATTAATAATACTCGGGCAGCCAATATTTAGTTCAATCCCACCTATCCGGTACGTCATATCGAGGAGGTTTTTAAATTGTATGTTATATTGATCGCCCTGAAAGAAACCATGCAGGACGCGTAGTTTGTGTGGTATGATAAGGTACAATATTTTTAGAAGCAAAATTACATAAATAAGACCGTATGTGGAGAAAAAGAAATTGAAGTCGTGTAACCGTACAAAGTATAAGCCGATTTTGATATAATATAATAAAAAATCTACGCCTTGAATCGAAGTACTTTTGAAACTAAAACTGATATCACTGCTATAAAATAATAATGATAATAATATCATATTATCGTATTTTATACGGCCACGTATATTGTGAGACGACGCTCAGCCATAGCAGCTAGGACTCGTATAGCTGGAAACTTGTCGAACGAGACAATTTATCTTAAAGCCGTCGTCGGTACTTACACCTACTGCGAATACATCTATATCGTATACAACACATACATATGAATTATATCTATAGCAATAATATGGATTCGAAGGAACAATTTACGAGGAAGTCGTTGCGGGCAGTGGCGGTAATGTGCCGACATCACTCGTGTCGTCGAGTTCGGGAAGAAAGTTGTGCTGCCGAAAAGAAGAAAGGAAGAGATGGGGATGAAGACCAACGTCGAAAAATAAATCGCTTTTGTATAATACTATTAATACTCGTAATTTAGTGATGGCGAGGGCGTGTCGTCGTACAGCCACTGCAGTATACAACAACTACTAACTATAGCGAATAACGGTAATATCACAGATCATATTATTATTATTATTATTATTATAAAACAGTCGGTGCACTTGGGAGGGGTAGATAATGCATTTGATGGCATTTTGATTCACCTCGGCCTCGGTGCACGTTCCACGACATTACGTAGGTGCATTACGGAAATTTGAGTACATAAATACATATTTTGATAAATTATAACACACGTCTCACAAAAAATAGCGGTCGGATGTAAAATACAATGTAATAATTGCTCCCCCCCCCATCTACAGTATTAACGCTGAGAGTATAAGAGTAGCAGTAGACCACCTTTTTAAGTACCTATACCATGCGTTCTCGTGTGTGGTATACTGGTATAAGTGGTAACCGACGACACGTCCTCCGAACGGAAATAAATCTATCGCCAGTCGCCCCACAGCGTTACGCCGCACATTATGATATTAATATCATAATATTATACTAAATATATATATATATATACAAATGATGAGGTGCGTTCGAGTCTCTCGTCGGTCACCCTCGGGCGGTATTATAATATTATACCAAGACCTGTGATAGTACCGCTAACGTTACCAGACAAAATATAATAACATCAGTTTGACGGTAAGTATACCGCACGATCGCCGCCACCGCCCTCGCCATCGATTAATATAACATTATTATTATCATCATCAGACGACGTTGCAGTCCTCGGGGCGCTTGCCGTTGGCGTTGGGCCTGCCGCCGCAGGCCGCCCGTCAGGTGGTGTGGCCAAGCGTGTGGCTGGTGACGACCGAGTTGAGTCGCCGGCACGACGTGCTGTTGACGTGCGTCAGGTTGATGTCCTGGATGGTGGACTCGACGGCGGCCGAGCCGGACCGGGCGAACGGGCAGCAGCAGAACAGGTACCGGTTGAAGTGTTTGCGGAACACGCCGCTGATGAAGTACAGCGCCACGGGGTTCACGCAGGAGTTGATGAAGCTCAGGCAGAAGCCGACGATGCGGAACGCGTGCCAGTAGTCGTCGTACTCATCGTGCGAGTACGGGTTGAAGTGGAACCACACCATGAACACGTGGTACGGCAGGAAGCTGACCATGAATATGACGACGAACGACAGCACCATCTTGGCCACCTTCTTCCGGGCCCGGATTTGGCCCGACTGGCCGACGTGCTGCAGCTCCCCGGGCATGTTGCGCGTGGACACCATCAGGTGGTGGGCCATCATCAGGTAGAAGCACCCGATCACGCACAGCGGCACCACGTAGTACGTGAGCAGCTTGAACATGACCATACCATGTGCGTAACCGCTGCCCAGCTCCATTGGAAACGGGTAACAGTACTCGATGGTCAGGTTCGTATTGGGTATGGACTCGGTGGCCAGGTGCGAAAACGTGGCCGACGGTGTGGCCAGAACCACGGCCAATATCCATATGGCTACGGCCGTCATCAGTGTGAACGGTTTTGATGACACGTGCCGTCGGATGGGGTTCACAATTGCGCAGTACCTAAACAATAAACAACAAACTTCATTACTATTATTATTGTTATTATATTATGCAGTTACATATATTATGCCGTGTGTCCGCGGAAGCAGTGTACACATTACCACTCATTGCCCTGTATATATTTTTCAATTCTGTTTTCGGGTCATTAAATTAGACTATCGGATCTTTGACTAACAATTTTATTTACTCACGTATTTTGCGTATGCGCAACACAACTTCACTTTTTTTAAATTGCAACCCCTATTTTGAATATCATTTTCAGATTTTTGGATTATTTTCAAGTAATTTTGATCCAACAATTACTACTCTCAATCCAATATTGACTGAATGAGAGCTATTAAAAATTAAAAAAAAAAATTTATACTACGAAAAATTTATCGAGTAACTTATGTTTGTGATTTTTGTAAATTGAATTGTAAATAAAAAATGTATAATAGAGTTTAAAATAATAAAATTAAAATTAAAAAATAAATGTCAACAAAATAATTTTTTTTTTAAATTTTAAATAGCTCTCATTCAGTCAATATTGGTCAAAACTTAATTTCTTTAAAATTCATAAGCATAATATTCTATAGAATTAAATATTATTATCATCATTATCATCTTCACCTAACCCAAATCGCCAAGCAAAGAAACGAATCATATAACATTATCACCTTAATTATAATGTATTATTTACAGGTTCCTTCTACCTTGTAAATGTTGTAGAGTGTTATCTATACGCTTCTACCATCGATATTATTAATGAATATAAGTTATAAGTGTTATAACATACATATAATAGTTATAATAACTTTAATCTCAATAGTAGTATAATATGTCCATACAAAAGATTATCATCCGGAAAGATCACCTATGCTATCCTTTCTATAAATACATCGTTATGTTTGTTATTGAACTTCAATTGTTTATTAACATTTTAAGTACAATGCTCCCATTATTAGATGTATGAGTTATAATATATTTGTATATTTGTTACACCGTCACTCAACTCAATATATAGGTTGGTAGGTACATCGATAAAATATTAAATTCAGGGATTTGACATTTTAGTCATTAATATTAATCCATCAATATTAATAATTTGGAGTAACGGTCCATGTGAATCACATGGATACATCCCTCCCCCCCGATGTATTTTGATGCGGATATTTCCCACCAAAAAATTTTTAGAAGTAACAAAAGTCATGTCGAATATAAATACTAAAGCCCAAAATACTTTTGAAACTACTTCCAATCTTTTCACAGAAGAAACGTCTAATTTATAAAACGAAGCAAAGATTTTACTGACGGATGAAAAATCGATGAAAATATCACAAAGAAGAATTTGGAATAAAAAGTATCCTTCACTATGCCCTTTATCGGAATGGAAAATAAATGGTATTTAGGATACTATAGGAGGGCCCGAACCAAAACAGTTTATGTTATTTGATAATAAAAATAAATAATAATACCAATCGAATAATCGTTTTTGCGTCTTCCGAAGGAATGTTAGAGTTGTCAAAATCGGTCAAGTGGTGTATGGCTGGAACAATTTTTACTTGTCCTAAAGAATTTTACCAAGTATACATAATTCATGCATGTATTAAAAAACAACAATTCCATATGTTTATGCATAATTATAAAAAAAAAAACTAAAGAAGTCTAGGTAGATGTTCGTTAGACTGGAATAGCTGTACCTATTATTGAAGAAGAAAAAGGAAGCGAGCTTGATTGGTGAATTAAACTGTATATAAATCTACAGCCTATATTATATTTACAATACAAATATTTCATATTAATTGAATTTAACTTGAATTGAATTAATGATTATATGGCATACTTACAGAAGAATAAATACCATTCAGTATTCATACCACGATTCATAGGAAAAGAGAAATCAGTTCGAAGTTCGAAAAAATTGCATACATAGAATAAATAAAGTTTTATGCATCCAAAATAATTATTTTTATTAAATTGCTACGTGCACGTTTGAGTAATAACTAAAATGGAAATGCCACAACAAGTACAGTACGAATATATAATTCAAAGAGCATGTGAATTAACATTTTGTCGTTTTGATTTATTACGAAAATAATTTATACTTTATGCACATACATTTCTCATTAGCCATTTTACTTGTTCATTAAAAAATATCGTTGAAAAGGACATTACTTAATGATGTTATTATTATAATAACGTTAATGTAATGTATTTTTATATGGGAGAGGACATATCTGCTTTACTTTTTAATGATTCTATATTGTATACCATTAATTGTTTAAAATGTGTTAAGTAAATGCAAAAAAACAGATATTTTATGCCAATCAATTTTAAAATTGATAAAATTGTATTTTAGGTTCTACAAAATTAATAATATGGCATTGTTTGAAACTATTACATTTTAAAAAGGTATATAATATTATTAAAGAAATACTAAATTTAAAATAAATTATAATTATAATATTGGTGTATAAATACAAATTACTGGGATAATATGATAATTTATAATTATATTCATACATTTTGTTACCACTGACACATGAATTATATTAAATGCATTGATTATAAATTGGAGATAACAAATATTAGTTTTTAAGGTATTTTATTACATATTTTAACAAGTAAAAATAATTGCAATAAGTTAATAATAATGTTAAACATTTTTTTTTAAATAAGTTCAATGGCTATATTGTTACCATCTTAACCGTTATATTATTTTGTTTTAAAATCAATTGAATTACGTTTAAAGTAGATAAGATAGAAATTAATACCCAAATGTACCTACACTTTGGAATTTTTTTTAGTAGTGTTTTTGGACACCCGTTTCAACAAGTAAACATGCCACATATTTATAACTAAACCTTTTTTACTTATATTGTATTTATGTACGTATACAGACAGTGGATATTTTCTTTTACAATAATAACAAAAAAGATGGAAATTAAATTTATGTATAATTATTGCAGTATTACAATATTAGGTATAAAATTAAAAGTTTTCAAATAATTTAAATATTATTGAAAATCACTTAAACATAATTTTTAGTTATTCATATTCCGTAACAATATACTGTTATGTATGTTTTGTATAAGAGATTTTAACTCGAGATCCTAAAAATAACTGCTGTAGAATAGTGTGTGCCGTTTACGTGAGGTATTCTATTGAAACCATAACAATGGCAATGGAATCGAAATGCGAAAATGGTTTCAATGGGTGTTCGCATCAGAAAATAATAGAAATGTGTAGTATATTAAATCGAATAAATGATAAATTGGTTTGAAAATATTATATACCATCATCAAATACTAAATGTTCGGATCACTGGCGTATAGGTAGTAGGTACGCACAATTATTCGTTTATATTGGGTGGGACCTGTGTAATAAAATGTAACAAGTTGTAATAGAAATCATAGAAAATGTTTTTGGTTTTTGTAGGGCTGGATACAAAATTTTATTTCTGACCGTTATGGTTGCTAAGGCAATCAAACAATAACTAAGATATTTAAATAATGTTACCTATACAATGTTATAACTTCGCGTCATAAGTACCTAGGTTGCCCCTAGCAATAGATGAATAATAAGTAATAACGTTACCACTAACCCGTCTCCTAAAAAAAAAACCACGGACCGGGAAAATCTAGATACTGATTTTTTGTAAGGTTTCTCCTACCCGAACCTAAACGTCACCATAGCAACCTTGTTGACCCCACAGTAAATGTCACTGGTTCGGATACAATTTTTTTTTTTATATTACGCGTTTCCAAAAAAAATCTAAACTCATTATTACATTTCAAGTACCCATGAGTGTTTAGGATAGTAATTAGAATACGGATTAAACTTTTTAAAACTTTTGAAAATGTTACCTGTTTATAGTGAACCTACTAAAAAAAAAAAGGAATATCAGTACATGTTTTTGAATCTGTTCATTATTATAATTTAGTGTTAATACAATATCGAATTAGGAAGGTTTGTTCCCATGAAATATTAAATGCATTTAAATTATGTCAAACATTTCAACTTTTTTAATTTAGTGAAAATTCATGTCAAGAATTAGTCCGTCTAGACGACACTGCTGTCAATTGGAATTTAATAAGTACTCATGAGTGCAATTTTGAAGTGGTTTCAAGTTATCTTAAAAAAACACCCTTACCTCAATATCATTACTATTACTTCAGTAAATATTTGAATTTGACTATTTATAAGTGACATTTTTTATTTGTATTGAAAAAATATGTCTTTTAGTACCGTCCGTTAATTCATCGGGTTGTTATTATCCAGTAATTAATATTGTCATGTTATGTACGAGTAGGTATAGGTACTATTTTCGGTTATAATATTATTTAAAATACAAACATAAATATTATCGTTTTGAGTTTGGTTTTAGAAAAACAAAACGCGACTCACCTCTCGGCGCTGAGCGCGGTGAGCGTGAACACGGACACGCCGATGGACACGTCCTTGGTGGCCTCGCTGAGCTTGCATATGAGCTCGCCGTACGGCCACGACTCGACCGTGTACACGGTGGACGTGAACGGTACGCACGTGATGATGACCAGCAGGTCGCCAAGCGCCAAGCTCAGTATGTACGTGTTGGGCACGCTGCGCATGCTCCTGTGCCTGATGAACACCAACACCAGCGTGCCGTTTCCCAGCACGCCCACTACGAATATCATGGCGAACACCACTGGAACGATGTACGTCTCCGGCCGGTTCGAGTACGGTTCGTAGATATTGTCGTCCGACGTGTCGCCGACATGCGTGTGGTTCATGGCGACCGCCGCCATGACAGATGCAACCGTGGTCGCTGCCACCGTGAGTTCTGTCGCTGCGAAACAAACGGAAAAAATGGTTTAAAAGTCGAGGAGAAATAAACGGGTAGCGACCCTATCCTGGCCAACGTTTCAGTATAGTATTGCCCTTAAAGGATTTTTTTATACTTTTTTTCTCGATGGCACCTAACCAAAATAAAAAACTAGAGCACCAACCGGACTTAGTAATATTATGTGAATGTGGTACCTTTGATAGCTTTTGTGGTTTACGAGATTACCGAGGACTAACAGACGCACAATCATTATTTTCATGGGCGAAAGACGTAAGCACCAGAATGAGATAAGAAAAAACTATAGATCGTATCATATAAAAGCGCCAAAATCCTAGGTACCAGAGTGTGCTTCATCCCAGCTATTAAAATATGTAGAACTATATCGTTCAAAAACTGTAAACGTTCAATCTTAATCGACAAAATTGTGTACGATAGAGCATAAGATATTTCGTGTTATAACTTATGACGTCATTATATTATAGGTATTGGGTACCTACAGCGTAAGCATTCACGTAATCTAGGTATACCGCAGTGAACATTAATTTTATACAATGCAATTACGAATAAAATAGGTAGGTAGTCGTTTTATTACTTTTATTTAAAAAAAAAAAACATAGATTTTTATCTTTTACGATTAATTATCATGGAATATATTTTAAATACCTACCTATATATTAAATGTATTAATATCGATGCACATAATATTATAATAGGTATAATGTTATATAGTCATTTATATATACATATATATATATAGATTATATAGTATTATATAGATGATAACAATTCCGTGATACGATGATGACAGCGATGTCAATAAATATATAATATTTACTATTTAGTATCTGATTTGTTTTGGTATTCTCATCATCACTTATCATGATTACTGCCAAAGTGTCAACTGGTAAGCTTTCATTTCCATAAAATTTTAGACTTTTATAGTATCTACATATCGACTTTAATTGTAATTCCTTGAAAGTTGAATAAAGTAACTCATCAAATTCCCGTATCGTATCGTAGAACAGTAATAATAATAATCGGTTATTGCACAAAATAATAATTACCCACTGATACAATCGCTATATTATAATATTGTCCCTGTTTCTGGAAGTCGAGCTAAAGTGTTATTGAAAAATTTTCCATTCGAATTTATGGGACGATAACTGTATTATACTGGCCGATGTCTAGAATCCAATGAGATTGATACTATTGAGACAACGTATCACGTCCGCTATTTTTACCAGACCGTCTACATTTTTTTATTGAAACAAAACAACTTAAGACGTAGGTACCTATTAAAAAAACCATAAACATTTGCAGCTATATAGTTTCAGTGGGTCGTTCATTTTAGTTACGAAATTTACGTCGGTCGCATTTGCGACGGTTCATGCTTACTAGGTGTAACGTGCAACTACAAAAACAACTATTGAAGTTGGCTTTAATTGCAAAACAAAACTCATACACAACATCCATCTAAATCTGTGGTTATTGACTCGTTGGACTTGGTTGGCGCTCGACGCATCATTTTACATATATTCAACTTTGAACTTTGTGATGCTAGGATCATAGTGTCAAAATGTACGACCAACGACTTTACGATAGCCGGTCAATCAATGTGGTATACTTGAATTTTTGGATTCTGGATTTTATGCTATACCAAAGATTGCAATTTGTAATGCCAAGTTCACGTACAACGTACATAGCAACTACACTTTATAAATCCAATAAAATTGTTTTTTGACATAATATCACTATTTTTACTGTATTATGTATTGTGTTGTGTGTTTGTAATTTATTTTACATACCTACAAAGACCTTAAAAATATTGTTCGACACTTTATCTTCACTAATTTTCATCATCATTTTTACTTTTGAAGCTAAACAATTTTTTTCATATATATATAGGTACCTACGTTCTATTATTCAATTTACGTCTTCCATTGTTATAATTTTCTCTTTATAATATTAGAAGAAATATTTTATGTTCGAATAGTGTCTCTAAATATATTATACTATTAAAGTATATTGAAAATCAGTTGAAAAATAAAAAAAGATAATATTAATAACTACACTGTCTTGATAATGTTGTACATCATATCGTAAGGCGACGTGCTTGAACTGAGTTTGCTTATAAGTGTTGTGTCCTTTACGGAAACTGCGTATATACATACGACCAAAATCTAATACGACTGAACAATTCTAATACCTAAAGGTACTTCATTGGTGCTCAACCAACGATTCCGAGTAATCGACCAAAGTATTTACGAGTATAATTTATTAAATACATCATCGTGTGAAATTTATTATGATGACGCGAACGTGCTCAATGAACGCAGACTTGTACGTGGGACACTCGAAACCGGTGGTGCATGATTAAACTTCACATTTCACATTGTGGTACAGTCGGTAAACATTACATAGCTATAGCGCACTGGCATTATATGCTCCGAACCGTCGAATGCTGCAGCCGCCGTAGAACAGGAATTCTAATTCAGTTCTATGTAATATAATTTGTAGGATTAATTTTTTATGTTATGTTTTCTTTATCCGGTAACAAACAGTAGGCACCTACGTCGTATTCCGCTCCCTAATTCTTCAAACCTCAATAATGTACCTAGGTAGCTTATCATAATAATATGTAATCTATGCGCGTCATCGTTATAATATATTAAATCAACAATATTTTTTATCCAAAAAATGTGTAATTCCTGATTTTTTTTTTAAAGTACCCGGTCGTTTCTTAAACTGCTTATATTATTTATGCAATTGAACCGACAATTCTGTTCATTTAATATAAAGACCCCATTGTTTGCGTTCGCTTGATTATGTTTCTCTCCTTATTTTTTTTTTTTTTAGACGTAGGTAGGTAAATAACTAAAAGTCCGCAATGAAACGCAAGAATAATCTCCTTCACCAATGCCAAGCACTTATAGGTATGCGGCTAGATAGAGATGATCATTGTCTCTATTGTCTCGAGTATAAGATTTATGAGGAAAAAATCAAAAGTCTATTGTTTTCCGTTATTTGCACCTTTCGTTAGCATCGACCTTTATGCGTTTTCTGGTAAGACTTAACAAACCGTTCCCAAAGCCTTTCGAATAATTTTCAATAACATTGCTAATTTATTAACAATTATTTTTCAGAACCGTTTTCAAGGGACTAGAAAAATCCATTGCATCCATTGTAGCAGGATGTGTTTCTCGTTGATTATTAATTTAACGAACGTGATGGTAGTAAATATCATTACATAATTTTATATGTTATGCGTACTTAATACTTATACATTAGGTATATACTGGCACACATCGTGTTGGACATTTATTTACGTGACATTATAATGCCTGGCATAACATGACTCCAGGAGATTGAATTTGTAATTATTACGAGTAAGTCCGTGTATTATGACGTGTTCGTTGTTCGATACACCATTTACATATTTAGATTTTGTATTACGAACTCAATGTTAGCCGTGTAGGTAGGTAATCATAAGATTGGGCTGGATTTTCACGCAAAAATATGTATTAGAACGTGCACACAAATTTTCAAACTATTGTGGAAAAGAATGTTTATTTTTATTTTTATTAATTCTTCAAGAAAATCATGGGTCCCACATGTTCGTACATAATGCATAAAATATTTATAAAATGCATATTTCATATGTTTATGCATACAAATATAGCCATATAGGTACTTTTTTTTTTTTCAGTTTTCAACCGACGGCGCCACGGGAACTGCTTTCGCATTCTTCCGCGACGACCCATATAGGTACTTGGAAGACTTAAAGATACCTACATATTGTAAAATATTTTTATTTATTTTTACCAATTTATTATGAAACAACATAAATGACAGTAATAAAAAATTATAATCAGTGATGTAGTCCTAAAAAAATCGTATGGGTACCCGGTCCACGCCTTAATCATTGGGCTGCGCCTAACCTGCGTACCAAGAATTTTTTTAAAGGTACATGCATAAATATAAAATTAGGAGATGGGTACACGCCGTGTATCCACGTAAACCCTCCACTGCACTACTTATTATAATTTTAGAATGATATAACAATACTAAGAAAATTATAAATTTATCAGGGCAACCGTTCGTAAATATAATATTTCATCAATCTTCGAGTAAAACGTAAATTATTTTATTTGATTTTTATACAAACACAATATGTAACTTTTATGTAATTGCCTTAGAAATATTTGACTTATAAAACTAATTTTTATTCAAACTATATGCAAATATATTCACCCAATATGTGCAAAATAACAATATGTAAGTATTATGTTAAGGCGCAGCTTGCATCCCTTATATACACAATACACATTAAGTGCACACCAAAATCCTAAATGTAATGTTTTTTTTTTTTGTTAAAAATTATTAATTGACGGTTTTCTAGTCTGTTTTAAAATGTATCATGAAAAAAATATCGTTATCAAAAATGTTATTAAAGATAGTTTCTAATACAGATTAATGCGGAACATATGTTTTTCGGTAGGAAAATGTAAATGGTACTTAACTATTTAAGCCCGATAGGCTTGTTTTGAAAGCTTAGATTTGAGGGTTTAAATGTTTAATACTAAGATTTTGTCTGCTTTAATCAAACGACTCTAAAAGGTTTATTTTAGATTGAAAACTAAACATTAAATGTTCACGATTAGGATAGAATTGAAAATGTATTTTAGGAATGTAAGTGAGAAATGTTGAATAAGTTAAAAAACTAATCAGAACCAATTCATTATATGTTTTTATTATTTTGGTACCTAAGTTAGCTTTTGATATATTGATGTAGTTTAATATTGTGGGGGAAGCGAGAATGTATAAGATTTTCAATAAAGAGTATTATTTTTACTTTGGTACTTGGTCTGATAACATTTTTCGAATAATATAGGTTATCATGTGGCACAAAAATTTTAAATCTAATTAGTAGACTTTATGGGTAGTAATTTGAAGAGATTTTATTTTAATTTTCTACATAGTTTTTTGAAGTAGGTAACAAAACAAAATATCGACAAATACTGGAAAGTTTTGAATAGTATATCATCAGACGTGGTTTATCGAAGTTACACTTTTAATTGGATTTCGAATATGCCGATTTCTCATTTATAATATATTTTATCGTTGCAAGTACAGCATATTGGTACTATATTGAACTATTTAGTCAATTGAGCAGCTAAGTTTTATCGACCTACTTATAGTATATTAAATATAAACGTACGCACATATAATATAAAATAATAACTTATATTTGAAATAAATTAAAACAACGAATAATTCTACTTATAAAAATCTAGGAATTTATATTTATTTAATATAGTTGATATGTTTATAATATACGGCTTAACTATAATATTTCTCTCGATGTGTATGTTTCATGTTATGCTGGAATTTATTGTAAAACCCCTGTTCGACAACGTATAGCTACTTAACGCGTGGCATGCTAGCCATTTCCGGTGTATCGGAAAGTCGGATAGACGTGAGGAAATGCGGAACGCGATTATCATGTACCTATTGTAGTATTTTTACGTTTTATTATAGGATAAAATATTTACACATATAGGTAGGTACATTTTATTTACTAGCTATATTAGATCACATTATTATTTTGTGCAGTTTCCGCCGCATGGAATCTGCTGTGAGGATAAGAAAGAATAAGACCTTTATAAAACGAACGATTGCTTTCGACATATTTTACCCACGTGAAAATGAGAAACAAATAAAACTTTTTGACAATCAACCGTATATTAGGTGATCAGTTAATTTTTTATTTACACAATAATAATAATAATAATTTACCTAATCAAAACACGTAGATTGGATTTATCCACCGCTCCGTGTCTTTAATATTATTTACGCACAAAATTAAATTAAATTATCCAGCACTCCAGCGTCACTGGCGTGAGCTAAGTAAAAGAAAAAAATAAAGACGCAGTGACTGTGTAATATAATATTATAATATCCAGAGAAGCAGGGTTGACCTAAATATATACCTAGTGTAAAATATTATGTCGTATTGTTTTGTACGCAGTTCATGTAATACCTACACTAATAATATCAAAAAAATTGTGAAAATTAGACTTTTGTAAGTTATTCTAAAGAGAAACTACAACCGCCTGTGTTGTCTGCGTCTTACAAGTGAGTAACATAGCAAATTTAAGCTCAGCAGATCACGTTTAGAATCGTTAGTTTAGAAAATAGAGTGAATCGACCTATTATGAAACTGTATGGTAACAATATTATCTGTGTTGGTACATGTTGGTTTTTACTATAAGTAAAAACAGTTTTTAAGTGAGTTATGAGCATTTTTAATATAATTTATGATATTTTATATACGAATAACTTTCTACAAAATAAAATAATCATAAAAACCAATATACGAACACAAATAATGTTCTTACCATCCAGTTTCATAATAGATCGATTCACTCTAAAGTCTAAATCTAAAGTAACAGAGCTAAACGTGATCTGCTGAGGGTAAATTTGTTATGTTACGCACTTGTAAGACGGAGAAAACACATACAGATGTGGCGTCTCTTAATAATTTCTCTAAAAAATTAGGACTTAGAAGTGAAAAGATAATAAATAATATGCAAAGGCAGCCGTGGTTCAAACGGACCGACGACTTGGATAGTTAGTTTAGATAGTTAGTCTCCACAATACTGTTCTTACCATCGATGTGTAATATTATTATGTCCACGCGGTGGAGGTTTCATTTCCTCGATAGTTTGTGGTGCAATTGTATTGCAGCCCTTGATAAATACATAACCTTGTACAACCTAACTATATATATTATATATAAGTTATAAACTGTATACGTGGTTTATTGAATGAAGTATGTAATTGAAAAATAAGAAATAAATATTAACGATTATTGATATCACAACAAAAACCCTCCACGATGAACTGTGAATAAAGTCTATATCCTTGGTCTGTAAAAATAAATTATTCTTTAGCACTATAAATAGAGTCAAGTACTCAGGTGGCCTCAATCTTCTTCATATTTTTTTCTATCTAACCTTACATTGTTTTTTATTTTCTAATTTTCCCATCGACTTGTAGTTATACCAACATTTTACGCAGGTACACTGGGAAGTTAATATTATCAACGTGAGAATTCATGTTTTGGCACTAAGTATGAGTACCCATCTGTTTAATTGAAACAATTCCGTTCAGACAAAATTACTAAATGCAACATGTTCAAAGTTCTGTAAATCTTGTTCTTAGCGTGTTATTATATTTTATTGTCTTATAGATTATTATTGTATTATGCTAGCATGCATATTGCATGCCTAGACTGTGTAACCCCTCGAGATACATTTTCAGAGCTCTTAAGTTATTTTCACAGAGCATAGTGCTTAAAAAGTAGGTAGATACAGTATTTTTGAACAACAAACTTTATAGATGACGTTGTTTATGAACACAACTATGTAAAATGCATTTTGTTTGTTTGTCAGAATGAGTTGAAATTGTGTTTTACACGACAGAAAGTTGTTTTAAACTTATATAAGATTAAACGTGCTTGCTATACAAATGTCGGAAAATACCTTATTTCGGACACAACCTGATCATATTGAAGTAACCGATCAGTGATTGCTATTGTAAGCAACAACGGTTATAATACATTTATAGGAGTTAGGAACCTTAAATAGTAATATATATTTACGTTATTTGTTGTACTACCACCGAATATTTTACAACTGCCCAATCGGTGGTCTACGCAACTCTGCATGCATCGCACAACATAGTTTTATAATATTCATAACTATATTATATATTTTTACAAATATTAAAACCCATATCATTAAACTTAATAAATTATTACTGAACATAGTTTTCATTTATATAAAACAGAAATTTAAAACAATATAATATTGAAATGTCTTAAAATATTAAATATTATTAAATCAAATTACCTTAAAACAAAAATGAAATTGATTTGATGTGAAAAACTATATGTGACATGCGCTCTAAAAAATATGCCTATAGTTTATACTTAATAGAATTAGTAAGAAGCAATAAGAGGACGTGGCACCCGTATATGTTGTCTCCGTCCAAGCAAATTTTACGCTTAGCAGATCACGGTTAGCTTCGTTAGTTTAAAAATTAGATTGAATTTACTTCTCATAAAATGTATAGATAAAATTATTATCTAGACAACCTCATAGGATTTTTATTACATTTTATTTTTAAAGCTACTTATGAATATTTTAAGATGTACAAACAATTTAAAATTCAAAAAAAAAAATTACATTGTTTTTATTAATTGTATAATATTTTATGGGTACCTAATGTTAAGATATTTATAATATAATATACATTATATTATACTTAGTATGGTAAGAATAAAGAAATAGAGACATATTGTCTCCATTCAAAATCGTTTTTTTATAATATGCAACCATTGAATTCCAATTATTTAACATATTATTATAACTACAGTGGCCTGCCTACTCAATTATGACATACTTTATACCTATTATATTTAGACTACAAAGTAGTTTTAATATTAAATTATTAATTTCTTTCTATCAGGTGGTGTAAAAAAAAAGTTTTGATTTAAAAATAGTTTGAGTTGCATTCAAAATGTGCTAAATATGTAAAACTAATAATATTTAGTATAATAGTATCTAGGTAGCATTGATGTAATTTAATTTCCGTTAAAAGTAAAAAAAACATTAATAAAATAATTTCGTATCAGAAGTTGCGACATTTTAATTTAGGTGGTAAATCATAAATCATAATATAACCTTTTTTTTTAGTTGTATTTCTACAATAATTTTCGCAATAGTTGGAATTAGGTTCAATAAATTTCTTAACTGTTTTTCTTTGTCTAAAACTTCCAAAGACTAAGAATATTGTGCGAACAACTTATATAAGATGTTTTTTAGTGATGCACTATAAAATAAGAGGTTTTTTTTTGTTGATTGCTTACTTTAACCATTTTACTATACTATTCATATATTGTAGTTATACTAACAATAACAATTATATAAACAGACATAAAAATTAAAACATTACTAACACCAACAGACAAAATATTACTATTTTTTTAAAGTACCTTACCTATTATTTTAGAGTCGGGGTAAACTTCAGATATCTATACGTATAAGTTAAATTATATTTTAACAAGATAACTGTTAGCAACAAGTATTTAATGAAATAAAATATAAATAATTACCTACCTATAATATGATACCTACCTATTTCAGTGGTACAATAGTAAGTATTAGTGTATTACTATCATTTGTACAGCCATTTAAAATTTAGAAAAAGCTGCTATAAAATTTGAAACAAATAAGATAGTTACACATTTTATGTGCTCAATTTGTTTACAAAAAAATGAAATATGTTTCATATTGATTGTTATTGGCATTATATTTCTATGTTCTTTTCTTATTAATTTATGTTATAGTGATAGAAATATTTGTTAAATTTTTTCTCAACAAATTTTGCGATAGTTTTAGATGTATTTTAGGTACTTACAACTTAATGGGAAATTATTACACCATAAATATTACTAATACATAATGATTAATTCGATATGGACTATGGAGACATGGATTCTGTATAGTTACAACTTTTTGTTGTATTGGTCTGTTATAATCATTGCTTTAATTATTAGTCATATTACACATTTAGATGTATTCTTTTCAAAATTATATTAACGGTTTATTTTAAAACAAATGAAATAATATGACTTATATATTTTATTAATATATATTATATATAATAACATATATAGGTACATAAATTACATGTATATACAATATAATTATTATATATCTAGTCCTTTTATATACTTACTTAAGTTTATATTTTAAATGGAACATCATGTATTTGTGAAAATGGGAAATAATAAAAATAATATAAAAAATAAATAAAACATAAACCTTTAAACATAATGTATAGGTATCGTGAACGTAATACTTAGTTGTTAAATGCAGTTAACGATGAAATATGTTTTATAAAAATTTAAACAAAATCGTTACACATTTTTTTTTTTATACAACTCTTTAGTATGCAATTTCCATATGTGATGTTATTTTTACATTTAATAGGCTTTCAATAGTATTATGGACTTGGTTAATAATAATAAATAACATTAGATATGTTATTGTGTTAAGTTTTAATACATTTGCATCATTAGAATATCTAATAGAGCCACACAATAGTACTTATTTAATTATATTCTTGCTGGTTCCTTATAGCAGAAATACATTTTAAGTACATAAATTAATAACCTTGCATAATATAATATTTTTAAAACAAAATCAACAAATCATGAATTCGAAAAGATTTGTTTCATATTTTAATTATTATACAACTAAATGAACGAAGAATATTATTACTATTTTCTTCTTTCTTTTTGAATGTAGATTTAATTTGCTTCTAATATTACCAACTTATTTTTGATTTTATTGTTTAATTTAATAAGAACCTTTGAATAAACAAATTTAAAAAACGTTCTTACAATAGATGTTTAAAAGAATATTTAACACATTCATTGTCTTTATACTTTGATTTTGAATGTATTGTTTTCATTTAACAATTAGAAAAAGTTGTAATATAGTAATTTAGGTACACAAATAATTTAATTTCTGCACGATAAAACAATGATACATTTTTGATTGGTTTTTACTATTGTATACTTTGAATTGTTTGAGAAAAATCAACATTTTTAAATTAGTTGAAATATACATAAATTTACTAGAAATTTACGAATTTGTAGTGTGGAATTAGAACACATCACTACACGAACCTATGATTTGTAATTTGACTGGTTTTGTAAGGTTTAATAATATTGAAATTTCCAGTTTAAAAAGTATTAAATTTTTTTTTTAAATATTATTTTTATAGTTAGAATATTTTATGTGTATTGCTTGGAAATAAATAGACAACGACTGTGTGGAATTTCTCACACTCAACATAGTCTTAATTTAATAACGTTTTTTAGATTAAATATTTTATCACAGTTATAAATATTGTAGCTGAAAATATTTTAATATTATACTGTAAATATACGACTGTATGAATAAGTATGTTTAAAAGCTATTAAATTCAATAAGAACAACAAAATTGAAAGAATTCATTGTGTCATTATTAAGTAATTTTCTTATTTTAGTATATAAAATAATTGTAATATTTTCGATCATATAAATCTAAATGCTTTATAGAATTCAGAAAGTATAATATGCAGGGTTAAGTTACTATTAACTATTGAATTGTAAAATTGGAATTGATAGCTTTTCATAAATATTACCTATTTTATAAAAATATAATATTAAAATTGATTTAAGTTGATAGTGTTGCAATTTAAGTAGGTATGTTTTTGTAGAATGAAAATTGTGTATCCTTCATATATATTTATAATGCATCAATATATATTTAAAAAAATATAAAATATATGAAATATAATATAAATAAGTGTGTTCCTACATTAAATATTTCATAAAATATTCTTCTTCTTCAAGCCAACCATGACCATTGCTCTATAACTGTATTACTCCTCCATTGTGCTTATTGTAATTATATTTTATACAGATTATACAAATAAAAACAAATATGACAAAAAAAAAAAAAAAAATAAAACATCATAATTAAAATAAATTATATATTTTTGTAACCTTAGTCGCTCAGTTGTTTATTTAATTTAAAGAATTAAATGTTATTTATATTTTTTTATACACATTTAAACTTTTCAATTATATTATTTTACCAAAATAATAATACGATAGATATAGACATAACAACAAAACAATTATTTTTGAAAAGGAATTTATTTTAATAAAATATATTTTATACGCTAACATATTGTTTTAATTAGTTACCTATATTTAACTGATACCAAATATATACTATACGAAATTATTAGTTCACTTTATAACTTTAGAAACAGTCTATAATTTATTAATTGGAAATTGATACTTTACGATCGTATCTATAAGTATAATTTATATTACTATGTAAGGATGATTTATCGTCATATTGGCTTACTGCCTAACATTATGACATATTAATCTTTAAATTTCGTATTAATCATATTTTATGAAATATCTCCAACGTACCTTATCTTATGGTGTACCCTATGATAATTGATAGGGTTACTAATAACGATTTGAACTCAAATTTCAATATACAATTTTACAATAATAATTAATCGTATAAATATGAACATGTACCTATGTTTTAAATGTTTAATAAAATGTTTGATTTATTCTTGTTTCCTATATAATAACACAAGATACCGCATGGAAAGTGGTATTATTACACGTTATATTTGTTTACAATAATTATAACAATACAATTAGATAATTTTACCTATACGATTTTATTATTATATAAACTATAATTATCGTTTTACTTTAATATATTATACAATTAGTTATAATATGGGTAACTAGCTCTGGTGCACCTTGGTGAAGGTGAATTTCATTTCACCGACAGTATCCTTGCCTCTTGGTCGATCTTTTACGTAGGTGGTAGGTAGATAGGTTACTAAATAATTATGAGTGTCGATTTATAACTTACGATTATTTGAAGTCATGTAAGTCAGTTGCACGTATAGTGTTTTTGTGATTATAAAAGAGCTATTTTAAGTTGAAAGCTGAATTTGAGTATCCAATTATCGGTCATCAATCGGCGATCTACGTTTTATTGTTATAGATCACTAGATCAGACCTAGATGGCTAGATAGGCAACCTGGGCTAACTAGATGTTCAAATTTGACTACGATGGAAGGATAGTATTAGATATGGTGTCCAGGCGAGTAACTGGTGTTTTTGTGTTAAGTTTAAATCTAATGTCGATTATCGAGTGCCTATTTATCGGTCCTTCCGAGAGTCAAAATTGGTTTAGGTATTGTTTATGGAAGTGAAAACGTCTCTTAGGACTTAGGAGGCTCTGTTCTGTGTTTGAATCATGGGAGTAAACGCGTGACAATATCAGTGACACTGACAAACGGAACGCTTTCAATCCAATACATCTATAGTATATGTATGAAACATTATATATGTATATGTGTGTATACGTGCGTGTCCGTCAAAGGATAGTGGCTCTTTTACAATGATTTAACATAGTTTGTTTGCCCATTGACTTAAGGTGGGTTCCACTTTCCACTATATACGTTCACGTGTACGAGCATAAAAATACTTTGATGTGATTGGTTGGTATACATGGTAAGATTTTGGTAAACCAGAGTGTTTATACGTTCTTACCACGATACCATGACACCGCATGATACCATGAAATTGGATCTAGTTCAACTTTTTCGTGTACATGGCTCTGTATTGATAACTTAAGAATATATGAGGTAACTAATATGTTTAACCTATCCTAACCGATCTAACCCATCTTAACCGGTAGGAAACGTTTGGGAACCGTTCATAGCGAACGGATCCGATCAATAAATGTACGTACACGTGAACGTATGTAGTTGAAACCCACATTACGGCTTGGGTTTGGGCTTGGATGCGTACGAGCACTTATTGACCGGGTCCGTTCGCTATGAACGGTCTCCAAAACGTTTCCTATCGGTTAAGATGGGTAGGTAACATATTGGTTACCTCATATATTCTTATGCTATCAATATACAGCCGTGTACACCGTGGATAATAGAAATATGGATAGGTCATGTTAATGCATACAACGCAAGAGGACGCGGTCTTTAGGTCTGGAGCCTAGAGATTAAAGATAAGTTATTGAACATTAAATGTATAGATATGATTTTAATATATTGGCTAACGATTTTAGGTACTATGTTAGTATTGTGTGCAAGCGACAGTAAAGTAAAATGCTTTTATCGTTTAGTTTTATATTTTTTTTGTAGTTCTTTATTATACAATAATGGCTAAACTAGAAATGTCAAATAACTTCTATGGTTGTAACTTTACGGCTTTTACTCTACCTTAAACGAAAATAATATAATTTGTTATTTTTGTCTTGCATTTGAAGTACTGTGTTTTACTGTTAAAGTGTTATATATAATATATATGTGTTATAGTTGAAACATTTATGGATTGTTTATTAATTGTATTATTTGATTGTATATTATATGTCTACTAAATTATATTTTAGTTTATACAGTTTTTTATACTGTGGAAATTTACTATTCAAAATTTGCGACGAAACTATTGGTATTTAATCAGTGTTTAGTTTTGTAATTACTATGTTATTGTCGATGAGGCTAATAAAAAAATATGCAGATGTACATAGGTACCGGATGGGAAAAAAGGATGGCCTTTCCGGTGAGATTCGCATCTAGTATAAATTCTAGTAAAATGTAGATACCTATTTATTTGTTTTTTATTGAAAAATTATGTGATTCATAAATTCATTTGGGTCATGTACTGGAATTTTTATATTTTTACACATCACGCACTGTGTTAGTGTGGTAATATGTATATTATTACATATTGTAAGTATTCGGAACACGCAACGGCTGACTCTCTCATAGGTTCAACTTTGGCTCATGGCATAATAAATAATTTAATACCTACATCCCAATTAATTTAGATAACAAGGTGATTAGAACTCTAAAAATACTTAAACTTATCTTTATATCTACATGAGATCAATGTTTCAACATTTTTGATAATATTCACCTAAATTCTAAGTACTTAAAATAATTGTCAAAATTGTTTAAATTGTTAGATTGAATTTTTATTTTTTGGAGAACTTGAAACGAAAAGAATGTACTTATTTGGGATAATCGATATCAAGTTGACCTTTTCATGAACTTATTACAATAAAGGCACAAATTTAGATCTATTTTTAGAACTATTACATAAGGTACATAAATCGATACTTTGGAAATAAGTTTTTATGTTATGTTTATATCTGAAGAGTCTAGGTACCACGACAGGTTCCAAATTAGAAGTGATGACATAATATTTTTAAAACAATGTGTAAATTGTACGAAATATTAAAATATATATATTATATGAGATTTAATAAAATTAGTACAATTTAAGACATTGTTAAAAACTTTATAATAATAACTAATATAAAATATTCAATCTTACTATCTTCAAATATTAGTATAAATAATATGGCCAATTGATAAGTCGCAAAATTTAACCTGGCTCTCGGCGTAGTATGGCTCAGTCGATTCAAAAATGGCTGTTTAAACGGTTACGTAAAACCCGAGGCTATAAAACTGTTTGTACTCGATAGCGAAAATACCCCTGTGTGGTCAGGCCCTAAATTGATGTATTCCCATGTTTTTTAAAAATTTGGATCAACCACCGGTATTCATAATGGTGTTGAAATGGTGTTGCATATCAATAGGTCTATAAGAGTTTTACATTGAAGTGGTGGTAATTTATACTTATCGTAAAAATCGTTCATTTAAAATTAAGTCATTTAGTAACTAAAAAATAAAATACCATCATTAAACTAGGTATAATAATAATAATAATAATAATAATAATATTTTATTAACGGAATAAAATTCCAATTTACAATAATAAAAATAATGACAGTTACATATGTGTGTGTTATACTAAAAATTTAAAACAAAATTATATAAGAACAAGAAAAAAAAAGAAATATAATATGTATATGTATATATATATAAATTAAAAGTTAGACAATCGATTAAAAAAAATTCAATTAAATTAAATATAATAGTAGGTAATAATCTAAAAATAACAATTTAAAGAGCTAAGAGTCATATTGAATAGATCTAAGTTATTAAAAAAGTTTCCACATGACATTAATATAATAGCAGGGTAGTATGACATATAGTTAGTTTTAATAATTGATAAATAAAAAGGATGTTTATTTCTTGAATTTTTTATATTTACATTGAAATTAATACGCTCTAAAAGTTCTGGACAATCAATTAAATTATGTAATAGTTTAAAAAGAAATTTTAAATTTAACATTTTAAATCTACTATTTAAAGGAGCAATATTAAAAAAAATACTAATATTTATATACCCAGAATGAGGACGTCTTTCGAAATGACATTTAAAAGATAAATATCTCAAAAAATTATTTTGTATACTAGATAGACTCTGGTTTTGACAAATGCTATCTGAGTGCCAAATTAAAGAGGCATAGTCAATATGGGAGCGTACTAAGGAATAATATAATATTTTTAAAGCTGAACTATCGTTGAAATCACTACACATACGTTTTAATAATCCCAACTTCATATATGATTTATATACTGATTATATTATGAATATCATACGAGAGAAGAAGATTATTCTTATAGAGCACACAAAAAGTTTACTTTTGTATTTTTGTTTGTGTTTTAAAGTTTTATCTTAAAAAAAGGCGATAGGAGGTAAGTAGGTACTCTACTGTACACAAACACGTGTACCTACTATTGTACTTCGGAATCAAGTAGACACTATAATGGCATGTTCAAATTTAATTCAATGATAAACCAATGTATACGATGAAATACGATCCTGAGCGAAGATAGTTAGGTTGCCAAATATTGATTTCAATAATAATTAATAATATTAACATTTTAACAAATATGAGTTATATTTATTTTAGTTTTCCCCTATTATTATAAAAATGTCTTAGAATTTTACAATGTTGACCTCCCTAAAGTACCAAATAGGTCTAATTTTCTACTATAAAAACCTCTATCGAAGTTGACGATCAGAACATCTACTAACGAAAGTATCTTTTCGACCACAAAAAAAAAAAAAAACAAAACAAAACAAAAAAAACACCTCAGCATTATTATAAAATCAGTACAATCATACTGAGCTGTGCTAAGAGTTTAAAATTCATCTACATAAATGTATGTAATGAATCAAATAACCAAACTATGGAATCAATGATGTATTAATTATGTATATTAAATAATTTTTTATAAGTAATTGAGTAAAAACTAAAAATTATCACCAAATTTCTTCAATTAGCGATTGTAATAATTTCAAGCTTTATATTTATAAAAAGAAAGTTTTTTTCGATAATAACTTCTACAAAGGTACAAATATACTTTAAAATTCACCGTTGGTCTGCCAAAATCCTTACGGTATTTTATTTAAGAATAGCACTTAAAAGTAAAAAAATATCTTTTCAACAATGAAATTTGATCATATTTTATGTTCCTAAACTTGAACACGAATATAATATGATGGTTCGCAAGATTGGTATATACATTATATACATAATAGAAAAAAATAAATAACAAAAAAATAGTGTATTTACTTTTTATTCAGTCTTCAAAATATAAGCTGTATCTATACTTAACGTTAACTATTCTTTTTATATTTACTAAACTTTTAAATCCAATCTTCATTTGACCTAATTTTATAAGTTTAATGCCTTTTCGTCAATATCTTGAAGTAGGTAAATAAGAATGAATTATGGTTTACAGAAATAATTTTGTATACTTAACTATTGCCATAACACTATGTCATATACTTTTGTCTGTCTTATTTACTCTTTCTTTCTTAATATGCATAAATATTAATCTGTCTATATACATTTATATGTTTCATTGGTATTTGTGAGGCTTACAAAGAGTTATGAAGGCACAAAAAAAAAAAAATCAATTTTGTGTACTTAAAAATATATCATTTTTATTTGAATATAAAAATGGTGTTATGTAATTTGACCAAACTTGGGAAAGGTATTGGTCTCAATGTCTTTTTTATCTGCTGTTTTTCACCTTATAATATGGCTATTGACTAATATATTGTAAAATTATTTTTATTGATACTAAATAATTTTTGTAAAATTTCAATAGTTTCAATGAGCTTGTTTACTTATAATAATCTTAAAAAGGCTTAGGTAAGAACTATTAAGGATCTTAATGATTAGATGCCAACATTGCCAACCTAACCTATAATGAGGTTATGTATTTTGAGTATTCCATTTTTCATACCTATTTAAAAAAAATATCATTCGTATATTATGGTCATTATTATTTAATGTTATGTAGTATTATTAATAAACTACTAATAATAACCTTATGAAAGATGAAAGTTCAGATAATTGCTCGTGATAGCAGATCGTTCTACATTTTGCATACGAGTAACTATTTGATAACTATATTAAACAAAAACAGTTGTTACGGTATTAAATTATAAAACACTTTATTCAAAAGGTAACTTATAACATAACTCATAGTCAAAAATGCATGGTTTGCTGCACAAATTTTCAAGGTCGATCATAAACCATCGCAGCACAAAAAAATGCTCCTTCTATGATTTGGTTCAACAATTTCATGGGGGGAGGGGGACAGGATGATGCACCTAACGCGTGCCGAACCAGGTGCTAGACGTTTATTATAAATATAATTTTGAATGTTGATAATGTTGATTGAACAACAAAACACGAGGACAAATAACAACATTATATATTTTATAATTAGATTTTAATTATTCTGCCAAAGCCGTATATAACGTGTATTGTGTACAATACTATCAAAGTTGATTGAAGTGATTGATACGTATAATTAATTTTTTTCTGAAATTTGACATTCAAAAACTGATCGGTACATTTCATAGTATGTGGAAAGAAATAAAAATGTATGACTTTTAATTTTAATATTTTTTGTCATCTACTATATCCGTTTGTTTTCACTAGGTAGTTATCACTGAGATATGTGAACGAATATTATGTTTATATGATCTTAACACGTATTATTTTATTCAACATATTTACTCATCTGGATCGTTCACGAATGAGTGCATTTTATTTGTATTATTTAACTTTCACAGTAAATTGCGTTTTTCTAACAGCTTGAATTCGTTTTCAATGTTATTTTTTAAACAGATTTGTTATTCCAATGTGATTGTATTCGCGACGAAAGTGTTCGAGCGTATTGTGTCATTAGTTTAAACCAAATATTGTCTCCCTTTCACGGCGTAATACATATTAGGTACACATGGTTAATCTACAAAAGTCGTCAACTGTTTGCCCGTATATATATCAGGACGATAAAAGTTGATTTATTGAGAAATCGACTTTTGTATTACAGTAAGCTTCAGTATATTAATTATTCGTTAGTTCAAAAATCATGTTGAGGACCTCCAAATATGTATATTATTGCAATTTTGGGAGGTGTTGGTTATAATATGTTGTCGAAAAGACGGACAAATCTTAACAAGTTGTTCAAACTATAAAACTAGAACTCGGTTGGGGCGTATGTAGTTTAAAGGCAACTATAATATGTGTGTCAAATTAATAATGATAATGTTATTTATGAATATGTTATATTACATTGTATACTTTACATTTACGATAAAACATTGGTACGTAAATTAACACGCAGAACTGATAAACTCTATAGTTTGAATTTAATGTATATTTAATAATGAACATTAATAAATTGGTAATCGGTAGTTATATAGAATAGGTACTCATGTGCTAAAATATATTATTATTTTTTTTTTTTTTGAAATAAATTTTAATCTGTAAAAAGTCTATAGTTTATTCGTTATCGTGTAGATCGTCACGCTGAGCGTCATTTCGGCTTGTTATGCATATTGAAATTTAATCTTAAAATCCACTGTAAACCACTACTACCTACCCTAAACGGAAGATGAGGGAGTGGGAAAAAACTGTCAACTGATTTATTGCTTGTATAAGTCTATACACACTATCCGGAAGATTCTAAATCTCCTCCGTTATACAACTTTGTCGTCTTTGCCACTATTCGTCCTTCGTAAAATTCCTTCGGATTATGTACGGATAATTAACCTTTTATATACGATGAAGATGCCTATAGGAGTAGGAGGAGAACGCACAGATTATTAAAGAGTCTTGGTAAATACTTACTGACCCTTAAATCTCACTTGTCAATTCCGTTTTTTCTCTTCTCATACCCCTCCACCACCACCCCCGAAGACACGGCTTCATTAATCACGCGCGTGGTATATATGCATGGTAAACCACAATGGTCGTTGCCAAGACGACTTGGACGAACAAATATTTGATTTCACAGTAAGCGAGTATACCACGTGGTCTGATTATCATTATATTTAGCTGCTTGCGATATCGCTCTATATACAGTATAGAGTCTATATACACCTACACGCCTGTAAGATATTGGACTTGCCGTAGGATTTGCTGGCAGTAAAATTGTAGATTAATACAAAAAAAATTGAAAAATGATTAAATGAAGTGCACAGATCATAGATTAAAATTTTTAATTAATATAATAATTCTAAAACTATAATAATTAGTAATTTAGCCAGAAACGCAATGGATTAAAAAAATATAGCTTTATTTATTTCCCTTCTTAGCATTTTCCTCAGGTCTTATTGTTCTTAATAGGATGATCAGCGAGGTCAAACATTGTCCTTTTCTATGGGTCCTTATACACATAACATCAAAGAGTTTGTTAATGTGTGTCTGTTATATGATAATATAATATTAACAACCGACCTTAGGGTCTCCGTCACACAATACTAAAACGGAATAAACAACTTATTTTCTTGCAACCTATACGGTAAGTATACACAGTAGATACTCAAAGTTTCCACTATATATTATATATATATTGATATACTCTATTACGTGAAAAATAAAATGTGATATTATTATCATTTTATAAGAAAACGTTTCTGTTTCTTTGTGTTTGCTTTTCAGCGTATAAACTTTATGTAATGGCATTTCTTTTAACAACAACCTTGATATAAACCCAAAGTAGGTATATTGATATTTGGTCTGTCGTGTCGTTTCTAGAACATTTTTCGAAATTTTCTCAAATATATTTTTAAAATACCACATTGCATTTAGCATTGCAAACCTATATATATCATCCACTTTAATCAACTTACATACCTGGATAAGGATTTTAATTTTACTTCACTGTAACACTGCTATTATACCACAGGTATAACCTGCAGGTTGTAAGAACTTATCTGAAACATTGTCTTACTCTTACATATAAGATATAACGCTGGAACAAATAATCATAAAAACAAAATATATTATAAAGAATATCACTAATGCACAATGCATGTTATATAAATTGTTAATGACTCATGTTTCTTAAACAACAGGTCAGATGTGCTTGATATTTCTGTAAATATTATTTCTCTGGTAATTTTAAGTTCATCTTCAAAAAAAAAAATGTTTAAGTAAAAACAAAAATTTAAACTAATGTACATTTTTGGGAAATTATTCAAGTATAAAAAATTAAAATTAATAAAAATGAATTCGTAGGAACTACGGAATGCCTATTGCTTATTTTTTTATTGTAGAACAATTATAATTATTATAACGATTATTAAACTTTCTTATATTTGGCACTATAAATTACTATTTATCAGAACAATTATAAATTATATTTATATTATCCAATATTTCGATAAGTACTTAATTGTAGTAAGTCAGAAATGAATTATGCATTCTAATATGAGTCTACATAATTTAAACATTCAGTTACTATATGTTTGACAATGAATCCACACCACAAGATTTTCATATAATGATGTGTGTGTGTGTGTGTGTGTGTGTGTGTGTGTGTGGGTGTGTGTGTGTGTGTGTGTGTGGGTGGGGGGGGGGGTTATTTTCTATCCATAAAGTGATTGTGGTTACGAAAGTGTGCCAAATTTGAAAGTAATTCAAAATGGTTTCATCTTTCCTGTTTAGGCTGGGGATTCGCCATACTTGGATATTGTTTTAATTGTATTTTATTTGGTGATTTTTTCCAGTGATTTTACCGTTTTTGGTAAAGAATTTTCTGGATAAGTTTTTTTAAATCTGTAAATTTGCTTAAGTTTAGAGTTTGGGTGTCAGTACATGAGGCTTCTTTGGATGCTTCTTGAACTGCTAATTTGTTGTCGTCTATTCCACTGTGTTCAGGTATCCGTAAGAACTAAGAAGAATATCTCTTTCCCTTTGTAAGTTTTTCCTTGAATAAGTTTAGATATGTCTATCGGGTTTGCCGGGTAATTTATGACTGTTAAGCAACTCTCTCAGTTGCTTAGTATTAAATAGTTGTTGTGTGACGTTTCTTTGTTTTTGATCGTATTTTGTATATAGCTAACCCTAATATTTGGCTGTATAAATAGAGCAATCAAGAAGCAGTTTGTAGGTAGAGGTGGAGTTTTCAGATGTAATAGATATCCCAACGTTGTGGTCTGATTTGGCTGCATTGGTGTAAATGTGTTTATAGTTAAGGTTTTTTGTAAATGTTTCTGTAGGTACTATGTAGGGCTTGTGTTTTATTTTTTGAGTTCAGAGATTTCTAAGTTTATGTCAGTGTGAATTTTCCACTGAGGATTATTCTGGAATTTTTTTTTTACTCTATATGTTGTATGTTTATTTGATATTCTTCAGCTTATTTTACGTTTTTTTTTTTGAGTATTTGTTTGAAAGGTTTTCAATGTTTATGAGTGTCTTGGCTGTATAGAAAAATATTTTGTACGTAATGTTCATATTTGCTGATGTTGGTTTTATGTCATCAATAAATTTTTGTTTGTAAATCTTGTTGCTGAGATTATCTTGGAAGTAAGTACCAATTTTTTGGTAAACCTCTGCTGTTTTGGTTTTTTGATTTTCAGATGAATATTGTCAATAATTTCGATCATTTTCACCAGTGAAATATAGAACTGTTTAAAAACGCTAACAAGCGTGTTTTTTATAATATGCCCGAGTTGAGAATAGTTTATTTTAAGGTTAGGTATTTGATTAAAAGCAGATTTGGCTGATGTTAGTGAGCCATTCAGCTTAATTAGAATTTGTTGGAGATATGTGTTGCATGTTTTATATTGTTTGAAGTTGTTATTTAACTGAATGCTTTTATGCATTCAATTTGAGGGACATCTTCAATTGTATTAAATACTATAGCTTGATATTTCTTTGGGAATAATGAGTTTGCGGTTGTTTCTGCGAATGTTTTGTGAGCATTAGATTGAAGGTTGTGAAGGAGTTGAGCTGAGTAGGTTTGAGTTGAAAGTGTTCACATTAATGGACATGTCGACAATAGAGGATACGTAATATGTTACAAGCTATGGTTGTGGGGGGACGAAATAAAAGAACATACCTACCTATTCTTAATTGCGGTTTGATTCGTAATATTAATCCTTAATAAATAACTAGCTCCGACACCCTTATTAACTTTAAGTTCCCTTAAATTAGTTTGATTCATATTTTTAATAGTATTTGATATATTAGACTATCAAAGTATTACTTTCATTATTAATTTAAATTAATTCGATTATCAATGTATTTTGATATGATTGGTAGTAAAATGTTTATACATATTAGGCATTTACATAATAAATATTATCATTACGTATGTAAGTATGTTAATTTTCAATTACTTATTATTCACTTCATTTGCATGTACTGTGATAAATTCGTGGTGCATATAATAATTAATTTTACTTGATAATTTATTTAAATGCATTAGAGTAAATGTATTTCTTTTTAACTTGCTTTTAAAATCAGTTTTCCTACCTATTGTATTGTAATTCATAAATAGTATTTTTGAATTAATTTTCAATTATTAAAATTATAGTTCCATCATAATTGGAATCACACTTTACCATTTCGATAGACATATTAACACGAGAACATATTATATTCAATCAAAATTAAAAAAATCTAGTATACATTTATTATTCACAGTAGAATACGGCTGTGTATGGTGTTTATCGACGCAGTGGTATCATTTTCATTACATGATTCCATACGTTAAGCTAATTGTATATTGGGCGATTTTACCAAATTATACGAAAATATAATTAACAAAATAAAATACATAAAATACATAATTTACTATATGATTATACTCGATAATGAATCATTTAAAATTTTTTTTGAATATAAATCAAACTTTTTTTTATAATTTTATTACCTATTTAAAAGAAAACATTTAATTTATTATTAAATTATATTATTTGTATATTAAATATAAGATAGGTTCTTACCTAATTCTGGTGTTTATTGGTATTTAGTACGTACACGAGTAGCTACACCACAAAGCAGGATGGCAGAGATACATCCAATTTCTATATATTTTTTTCTGTCTCGCGGACACACACATACTACGCTAAGAAAGTCCACCAGTTAGCAAGGACGAATTCGATGGATGCTATTGATGTTATTTGCTCCTTAAACAATTTGCTAATAATAAGCGATAGGGTTCGGAGGAAAGTAATGTCAACAACAGTTCCTCCTCCGGTCTTTGATACCATGGAAGAAAAAAAAGGTATGTCCCTACTGGTCTTAGCAGAAGTCTTAGTAATTTTATATTTTAAGAGGTAAGTATAGGATGAAGAAGATGAAGAAGTTAAATGTTATGTAATAGTTATTTGCTTTCAACGTAGATACCATTGTCACATTCACATTTCGAGTTAGGCTTTGAATTAGAAATTGGTTGTTGAGAAAGAGTGTTTTGCACGTGGAGGTGGTATTTAGAGAGGCATTACATATATAGAGTCATAGAGAAGCTAGCTTAGGATCTTCACAAGTGGCTATAATAGCTTTTTCATCAGGAAAATCAGCTATCAGGACATGGTTTTGCAGTGAGGGAGAGGGGGTGATTGCATTTTGAGACATAACAAAATTTTATTGGAGAAGATATAGGTAATGTGGATTGAAAAGAAGCGGTCTCTTAAGTGGGCTTTTAGAAGAAAATTGTTGTGAAAGCGGTAGGTTTAGGTAGAAATTGTTTTAATTTGAACAGAATAAAACTGTATGCCAGATATGAATGCAAAAGAAATAAAAAAAATGCAAGAAAGTTTAGAGTGTTTCTTAAGTAGTCTGTATCTTTTTTTTTTAGTGGTACCCACTACGCTTTTGGAACTGCTTCCGCATTTCGTCGATAAGGCTGCCATCGTTTATTTAAGTAAATTAATATATACATGATTTACAATGTTTATCGAATTTTCAGGCAGTCTGGGGACTAGGACTACTTTTCATAGCCTTCGATGGTGTGTATGCGTGGTCTCTTGTATAGTAGAGTACCTAGTTATAGAAGAAATCAATATTTTAGTTGAGTACAAAATATGTAAAATATTTGCTTCACTGGATATAAGTGTAAAATATATTTTAATAAGAGTTTTACAAGTATATTTAGTCACTGATTGGTTTGTACGAAGAAAGGAAGTTTAGCTTATTTTTAAAAACATGACGATGGTATATATTCCTATAAAATAGGGTGATATGATTTGGTAAACAAGGAGGCAGATATTATTCGTAACATTATTATTATAATATAATATTAAATTAATTAATAATAATATGACCTTACACAGGTGCTTACTATAAGCACTGCAACAACCGGTCTTTGTAGCCTATCTGGAACTTTTTAGTATTGGCTAGTAAATAATAAAAATAGGTATAGTAATAGAAGTATTTTTCTTAAAATGCCCTGTAAAATTAAGATATTTAATTTATTTCGGTCATTGCATACAAGTAAACATATACATATGTTACCCATAATACTAGGTTACCAAATTCTATGGAAATATTGGCTATATTAATATATTTTATTGTTTTGAATACTTTTAGACACCGGGAATTTAGCATGTGGTACAGAGTGGGCTTTCATAACATGTTCGAATAATGATTCAAAACAAACATAAATAAACATTCACATTTATAATGATACATCACTTAAAGCATTTATAATTTAAACATTTAAACATACCTAGTAAGAGGTAGTTACAAATTTATACATATTATATTGAATTCATTTTAGACACATGTACTTTTGCATTAGAGTATATTTAACCAATTAAGGATAGAACGACCTTTTAAATTAAATATGCACATACATACATATTATATATCTCTAGTTAATTTATTTACATATGAACAGTTTAAATTTAAAATAATAAATATATCTCATACAGTATACAACAAAATTAATTTATGTTTTTAGTTTCATCTCAAAATACAATTTTAGATAATGAACTAAATGCTGTTAATATGGTTAAATTATAAATTATGGTATAATTAATAATATCAAAATATAATCTTTAAGGTAAACGTTTAATGTAGATTACGAGTAAGAGGGGTTCCAAATTAAACGTATTATGTTAAATTTTACAAATTTGTTTTCTCATAGTTGTAAAAATATAAAACGATCATGAAATATATATATTCAAATATTAATTAAATTATCTATTAATTTCACTAAAAATTATTATTGAACTACCAATTCGGACAACTGCAATGCAACTTTTATTTTTATTTTTATATACATATATACTATCTATGGTTATGTAAATAATATATATATTGTTTTTATACAAATTTATTATATTTTGTAATAAATTTAAGCACTTAATAAAACAACGGTAGTAAATTATCTATACAAAATAATTAAATTTAATACTAAACTATACATTGCGTGTCAAATAATAATAATAATTATTGTATTATAAATTAACTTAAGTATGTTAGTTTTTAATTTTAAATTAGTTTTGATGTACTTGGGTTAGTGACAAATTTTAGTTGCAAGTTGGTTTGGTCAGCGAGGAGTCGAACTTACGTTCGTCAAGTGGCTATTGGTCAGTTGAAAAGTCTCAAATCCTCTACAAATAAAATGGTGAGTATAATATGTAATCCGACTGTGGAGGATTAGATACTGTGCTCGCATATTCATGTTCAGGGTTTGTATGTCTAATAAGACTACCCATTCGGGTACTTACAAAATATAGAAAATCCGATCTCTGGGTTAACCAATAATCAAATAAAAAGCACCTTGGCTAGCATACGGACTAGGTTAGGTGTACCAACAGACGTTCATGTGTAAATGTGTAATATGTATTTTTATTACATGCTACTGTTATAAGCTTCTAGAAATATGTAAAAAAAAAATTTTAAAAAAATATTTTTATTTTCATAGATAATAACGATGATATGGCACATACTATATAATTAGTGGAAAGGTATACAAATAATTAATTGTGATAAATGGTCATATTAATGCGTTCGTTCTTAAAAGAAACGTGAACGTAACCGTGTTTATTTCAAAAAATACAAACATAATTGTGATCATGATCATTTTTTTCAGATTGAACGAGAACGAGTTCATTTTTTGGTGGACGTTCTGAACACTGGATTTTTGAGTACATTGCTTCTAGTGTATGAGTACAAATTAATAAGATATTATATTAAATTATATTATATTTTTTAATTGGTGAAGAGGCTGACAGTTTACTTTTTATATAAGGCTACTATCGTTAATTCCCCCTCCCCAAAGTTTTATTATTTTATCAAACTGCTCCAACATAGGACTGCTACTAGAAATGGCTGATGAATGGCATTTGATTGTTCCTAAAACATGTTTAACATTATGCAAATTTAAAGTATTATAAATAAGGAATAATATTATTATTTTTTGTTGCATTCAAAGATCAACCTATTAATATTTTATTTAATTTTTTGTGTAATTGATATATTATCACTTTTTATTAAATAATGTATTTTATTTTTAATTATTCTTTACTTATTGTAGTAATTGAAATTTATAAAAATGTGCCTTAATGAACGTTAAGTTCAATAAATTAAATTAAGTTAAAATTTGAATATTTTAAATCGATGTCTGTCAATATTACTAGAGTCATAAACAAAGTATATAAATGTATATAATTTTACAACAACAAAGAAGAACAAATATGATACAATTGTATCTCTAAAAGAATTTCAAACATTATATAGAGTTTTCAACTCGAGTTACGATTATAGAAGAAATACATTCCCAAGACAAGTTTTGATGAAAAAACTTTTGGTTACATAATGCAGAAAATACAACGACGATATCCTACTTAAAAATGTTCCACACAAGCATTTACAAGTGTTAATTCAAAGGCGAACAATTTAAGATTTTCAAGGAAGAAATTTGAGTTCTAGTGCGTATAAGAAGTTACACGTGCAATATACAAGCGATACGTACCGAATTCGTATCGGACTCAGACTTCGATACGAGTCGGTACGTAACTATTCCATATCGATACGTATCGAGTTTTAATTCTTGACAATCTTCAATATGTCTATTACCTACTATTTAAATGGTATGGTAATTTTAAGTCGTTACGATAATTAACACTGGAAGCAATGAAACAAAAAAAAATTTTGAATTGAATTGATTTAATTTTTTTTCTAAATTCACTTTGCTCCCATTCTATATTCTGCCATTTTGGTTCTAAAATATACCAATTTAATAAGAAAATCAACGTGCAATAAACTAATCCAAAAAAATTAAACCATCTGAAAAACTAAAACAATATCAGTCGAATTCAGTACTTTCTGATACCGTAATTGATATCAATTATCATGTATCCACAATTTTAAATATTGAATGTTAATAATAAAATACGTGCATCAGCCAAAATTAACTATACTTTAAATAAATCAATGTTGGGGGGGGGGGGGGGTTGAGTATTCACGAACTAACGAGAACATTTTGGAAAGGGTTACTATAAATGGATTAGGATAATACTTGAACCCTATAGGAGATAAAAAAAACTGTCTATCTCTAAACGGAAAGATGGATTATAAAAAACCATACTACTATAATAATATAATACACAGTATTTAATGCTTGTATGGTAGCTAGTTGCTACTAATATATCATATACAAATACATAGGTATTTGGATGGAGATAAAGTATTAAGGACGACAATCATTATATACTACACGGCCAAAATAAAGTTGACACCACGGCTTTAGATAGAATAGTTGTACAACGACTCATCATTTTATGATCACAAATTGTTCTTATCAGAAATCTGTTAAAAATTACATTATAGTGCTATCTAGTTGCTTACATAATATCATTATACATCATCAAAATTGTATTCTTGTTTTGTATTCTTGTGTTTAATAAAATAATACAATTTACAAATTGTATGGATAATCCGATAATCGATTGTGAAAAGATTACGAAATGAAAATTGCAATGAAAATGATATTACTATATCAGCATTCTTAAATGTAATTATCAATCCTGGGAAACTTTTAAAATGAAGAGCGAACTTACAAAAAAACCACAACAAAATAACTATGAAAATCCATCAATGGATGGTCACATCACAGTTCACAAAAGCCCCGTCTGAAATGTTTTATTTCATAAAATTTTTTTTTTGTGCGTTAGAGGCACACTCAAAAACTTTTTTTAGTTTAATACCTAGATCATCCTTCCAAAGTTGTTTTATTTCGTCCTCTTTGGGAACGCCAAAAAGAGTTTTAGTAGCACAATGTGACTCACGAATTGCACAATAATTGAACATAATGACCAAAAAGGCAATAAACGTAATTGAATATTCTCAAAACCAATGATCAAACACAGACTATTATGAGATTATGAGATTTCGTTTAAATAATAATGTATAACATAGTATAGTTACTACTACATACTCTTATAATTATTATATAGATAGAGCCCGAGGGTAGTGAATCGTGATTATAATTAACTCAATAATATTTATCATTGAACAATCAATAATTTAATGTTATGGAAAGAAATGGGTATATTATAATATTGTAATTCCAATTAACAACCACTGGGAGCGTTAGTAGTAATTCATTTTTCGATAAGAACTATCGTACACCACGGGTTAAAATTGCGTAGTATGGGTCAATGTGCAACCATTCTATCTAAAGCCCTGGTAAGCACCAAGGTACTTCTTTATTTACATCAACGCATAATTGTCGTAATATATATTATTTACCTTGATAACTGATAACTAGATGTGTACAACAACAAAGTCAGTCACCTGAGATGTTTAAACGAAAATTTCCATCGTATTGATTTACATTTGAGTTTTAAACACCACTACCTGTTAATTATACAAAAAGTGCAAAAGAGTTAAAACGAAGAACTATCATACGTTTAATTTAAACACGGCACTGTGTGTATGCAATTTTATAGCTTGTATGTAACGTTGAACGGAAAATGAGTATCGTTATTATTCCAATGAAAATACTGACAATGCGTTATAATTACTATAATATAATATTGTCTATGACCAGTGTCACTGACATACGTGCAGTTAATACATCGTGTATTTAATTCCACCAAACGTAAATATATGATATATTTGGTCTATTGAGATTAAAGCTAGTAGGTATAGATGAAACTATTTGAGCACTTTCTGCAAACAAACGTGTGATTACTTACATATCGTTGACAAAACATGAATTATTGTAAAACCAGCAATCTCCTTGCTTTTACCAGAATGTAAAATGGATGATTAAAATATAAAAAGTTCTCTATATATATTTATACGTGAAATGAATATTTTTGTGTATACTTACCTACCAAGAATACGTTTAATATAAAATACATTTGAGTAAATAGTAAATGCTAAGAATATAGTTATTTATGTGGATATTAAAATAAAATATGTATCGGGTTTTTACATTTATATGCTCAGGGCATTTAACTCATCCGTCCCCGCTTCAATGCAGCTTTAATGTCAACTTTTGAGATTCTATCTATAGCAACTTCGGAACTAGAACGCTTAAAACAACTGAAGCTATTTTGAACAACAATGTACAAAGCAACAACAATGTAAAATACTGATATACAACATTGGTATAGAACTCAAAATACGCCCGTGGCAGAAACAAGAGTTTTTCGTGAAATTAATTTTACAACTGTAGACTGCTGTTCTGTAGTGTACATCTGCGAGAGCCAGAAATTACTCGAGAACTTTTTGCAAAATTTCCGAGAAGTTATCGGAAGGATTACGTCTGAATACAATAATATAACGCCTCAAGTGGTTGTATTGACCAGACCAGATTTCACCACCACCAAATTATCGTTTTATCTTCAAGTAACATCCAACCAAATTCAACCGACAACCGTTATTCTATCTAGAAGTTTGGTGGTCGGTCGACCCCGTCGTTTTCTACGTAGGTATTCATATATAGCAACCATATTTATCATAATTTACATCGTACCTCCATCGTTCAATTATAAACCAGTCACAGGATTTATGATCCTCGAAACGTATACATAATAGTATGACTGAGGTCTCGCAAAAGCTCTAGAATCTGCACATATATCGGCATGACATCAAAGTTTCTCCGTAATTGTTTCGGGTAAGATTTATCGCGGGAAGATCACTTTTGAACTTCGTTCCGCTACTGCAGGTGGTTGCACGTTTTCCACGATTTAATAAAATTATTTTGATCACATAATATTATGGTCTCATTGATAACTTTGGTCAAGTAGATTAGGTACATATATTATTTTATTTCAGAAAATTTCAGCTCAAGACTTGAAAGCAAATTTCTAAAATATTTAAAAACTTTTTTTCTGCGTATTTTGCGATGCTGGTAGGAAGAAAGTAGAGACTGTTGCGAGCACTAGAATTGGGCACCTCCCCCCTCCCCCTATTTACAGTACAATTAAATTATATATCAGTACAATTAATGAATTTTTGAAAGTTTCGTTGACCAAAATTTGCTGTGAAACGAGTGGGACAATGAGCGGTGCGTAGAATATGTCATTTGAGGTGCAAAAATGACCAATCGCTCTCGTCATCAGGCCAAACCCGTATTTTCGCTTATTAGGCAAATATGATGACATCTTTCTAGGGTTATCTCCAGTTTCCCAAACTCCCAATTAGACACACAAAAATAAAACAGATATGCTTTTGCATGGTCTGGTTACAACTTTTTTTTTAACTGATGATATTTTTACGTAACACTTTGTAACGATTTGTTCACGATAAAAATGCAAATCAATAAAAAATTAAATACAATTAATATGAAAAATCAATCTATAATTCTTAATTCATTAAGTTCCTAACCCGATGTAGCATATTATGCTACTTAATATTTTTTCTCTGCAAGGAAAACTGAGGAATTGTAGATATTATGTTTTTCGATATAGTGCAGTGGAAAAATATCTGGAAAATTTTTTTTTTTTACGAATTTAATGTAATAAGTACTATAGATCGATTTTCAAATATACATTTTTTTTATTGATTTGCGTGTCTACATCGATAAACAAAACGTTAAGCAAAATAATCGGTTCAAAAAAAAATTTGTGTTCACCCCAAATTAGATTCTTCGTAATCTTGGGGAAAATATGATATAATTTTTTGATTTTTTCCTATGTACTATAATTGCACTGGGTAGTAAGACAATTTTAAAATAATACCGATTATCACTTGTCAGTCGTCAACACGTAGCAATTCCAATTATATGAATTATATATACCTAGTTTTTAAAATAATCTTATCTTTCCATGTTGTTCATGGATATTATTTATATATACTTATTATATTATTGTATAATTTATATTAATATATTATAATGCTATAGAATTTAGGTGCATATTATACGGCCCACAATATACACTAACGATTTTAGTTTTGATTGTATACCATTCTGCGAATTTGATTGACACGGGTCTTTCACAAAATCATACGTGACTAGATTTCATTTTATTTTGACGTTAGGTCATCACTCCAAAATAAAAAAGTCGCGGAGTCTGAAAACAATTTAAAGGCTATCGACTAGTTAAGTAGTTACCGGTGATCCTCATCTGGCTCCTTTTTCTGGTTTCGTGCATTAATATTGGAACCGACGAAATTAGAATATATAATTAATTATTGATTATTTATCCAGATTCCATAGACTTTTTTATAATAATAATGGTTTTTATGTCATATTTTACAATTAAAAATCTAGCATGTACTTTCTAATTTACAGTCAATATATTAAGTACAACACGTATTACATTTTTATTAAGATTAAACTATCCGTGAAATTTGTTTAGCTCAGAATATGTCAGCCAATTCATAAAGACTGCCAGTACTGCCATTATTATAATGTTTACTGAATTATTATTTATTGGAAACAATTTTATTATATTATAAAAACCCAAAATATATTTTTGACTAATATAAAATTATTACCTACTGATGTTCTTATAAACACTAAATATTATAACTATAATATCGTACAAATTATACTATTTTTTATTTGTTTATTTTTAGAAAAACTTTTGGTAACTTTTAATTTTAAAATGACGTAATTTTGTATAGATTTTTTTTTTGATAAAACATTATGTATAAATATATTATCAACTATCATTAATATTTAGGAAAATACTTCAATCAGAAACTGACCAAAAATATTAAAGGCTAATTATTCAGTAATTCTGTATCATAAAATATGTACAGTTTTATAATAGAAAAATACAGTATTGTGCCCAAGATGTTTATGATGTCTAACGTCACCCAAGTGAGTTCGGGACAGAAACGATAAAAAAATAAGGAGAAAAAATAGAATAGCTACTTATTAAGAGTCCTAAGTTGGAATCATTTTAAACCCTCTAAAATCTAGCCTTTGTAGTAGTGGCTAGTACCAGTTCATCAGTGTATTGATCAGGCTCCACACTACGCAGTTTGGTTGATATGTTAAATTGATATACTATATAGTAATATTATTGTATAGTAACCGTTAACGAAAACGACTGAATGTGTTTTTGTTGAGAATTTTCATAGTTTGTAAACGTGCCAGCCGTATTTACTCTAAATGTTGTTAGTTTAACCAAAACGGATTTTATATAATACGTAATAACATGATATTATAAGCTACAACTAAAACATATTTTACGACATATACTCGTATACACTTGAATTGAAACTCATAAAGCCAGATAACTAATGTGTAGTAACCTACCGTTAACTGTTGTAGCGGTATGTAATTCAAATTAATGAAATTGAATAAACAAAAGTGGTTTTCAATAAACAAATTTAATACGTGCTAAGAAATGTCTGTTATGAGTTAAATATTAAATAATATGAAGGTTAAAACAATTGGCTACTTACTAACAAAATAAATTAATTGAACCTTTTAAAATTACATAATTTTCAATTTTCCACTATAGTTAATATAATATATTATAATAGCAAATATTTCAGAATATTTGATATTAATTATGTTTAAATAAAGCAATGAAATTAAAATTAGTTTTTGTATATTCAACCCTAAAGTTTATATAAATTAGATATATTTAAAAATTCAAAATTTCACTCTTCTTCAAATATTTTGATAAAATGAATAATTAAAAATATTTTTTCTTTTTTTAAACGTGATTGGATGTAGATGATTAAAAATAATATATTTATTACATATAAAAAACATTGATAGCTTATCAGTTATCAACCAAGGCTTAAGAATTAAGTACTATGATATGCTAATGGTTCTAAAATAAGTATCAAAATAAAATGGTATATAATATTTTGAATAATGGTATCTATTAATTGTATTAAAATGTACGAATCATATCAAAAAACTAAAATCTTAAGTGATTAAAAATCAACAATTTTATACATTTAAGTAATACCTACAGTAATACAATTTATATTGTTATATATTTATTACTTATTTAAAAATAACAACACTTTGCATTACTATAATTTCATAAATATAATATAGTTTTAAATAATTATGAAACAATTCACAAGTACCTTAATTAAGGAATAAATAAAAAATACAATTTTTTCATGTGAGTTTTAAAATATGATAAGATGTTGAGTTTGATTATGAGTTTGTAACTTAGGAGTTAAAGCTTATGTTTGAATTTGTTATAGGTATTACAGATTTGTTAAACAATACTTATCTACATTAGGTATATGTAAATATGTTACATATTTTCTTTGTTCCATATAATAAACCAACTTTTAAAAATGTTCCCTCATAAGTTGATGACTATGAACTTTTAGATAAAATAAAAATTTGTTTTTTTATTTTTCATAGAAATGAATTATTTTAAGAAAATAAGTTTCATGACATTTTAAAATTCTATGAATGTATTCTGCACAGTACCACATTAGAAGTTATTATTATTAATAAAATTATTAAAATTAGCAATTGATCAGAAGATCAGGACAAACAAAAGAAATAGGTTACTAATAAATCTTTGTTAAGTTTTATAAAACCTAATTTTTGAACAAAAAAATAGGTATTTATAGTCATATAGTTCTAAAATCAGACCAGTATAATAATATAATATATTATTACTACTATTATATATATTGCTGAGTAACAGCACTGGATATTTCCTTTAATCATGTTTCCCTGGTCATTTTTATTTCTCCCATGATCAAATATACTTATTGTTTTTATTTATAAAGATTGTAAATAAAAAAAAACTTTATATAACAAAAAGATTGTTATAAAGTAAATTTTTTAAAAAAAAAGTAAAATATAACACTAACCTATCATAATCCAATGAAAACTGAACGAACCACGATAAACAAAATAATCATGCATTTACTGTCAATCAAGATGTTTTTCATTATTAGATTTACAAATACATATAATTTATTAATTGAATACTTTGAAGTCCCAGAATTTTCACTTCATATTTATTTATAGCTTCATTTGATTTGAATTCAGAATGCATATGGCAAGCTTATGCTTATAAATTTGAAACAAAAATTACACTTCTATGAAAATAAAAATAAAATATAGGTACCTATTATTATATACGTAAACAAATTGACGAACGAAAAGATTTTAAATATCGTAAATACATTTAATCATTTTAACTAATACATATCATAATTTAAAAAATAATTATTAATTAAACATAATATTTAGATATATAATTGTAAGCAATTCGTATCTATAATTTAAAAACAATATTTTATTTCAACAATAATACTTTATGGGTCGAAATGTAGTTTGTGTCAAATTTACTTGAGTCGCTGCTTTTTGTATTACTATTTTTTCCTTTTCTTTTTAATAGAGATGATATAATATAATACTATTTAACATTTAGATAGTTTATTAGATGTCTACTGGAAGAATTTACATCTTTTGTGACTAATAATATTCATAAAATACAAGGGAAAGCGAATATCAGTTATAACAAGTATCCTTCTTGCCAGGTAATGAAATTATACGTTTAGACGTAACTATATATTTCACTTTATTGTGTTAAACACCGGTGACAAGACATTAAGAGAGATAAATAAAGGTAGACGATTTAATTGTATGCTAATGCATAATTTCTAATGAATTTATGAGTCCTAGTCATTTTTTCGAATTAAAAAATTAAAAAAATAATCTTTTAATAAGAAAAACGCAACACATAAAACCGTCACATTGATATCTCACTTTAAATATAATTACTACTGATATCACTATAATTAATGATATTCCTAAGCCCTAGTAAACTATCTTAGACGATTTAAAATATTTAATTGATTTTTATTTTATATTTTAATTTTTTAAAACAAAGAATACGCTTTTTTAATATTTCATCAATAGAACTATAGTTGTTAAAATTGTAGATTTTAATATTATTTGATGTATTCATAGACATTAATTCGAATAGCTATATAAATAGTAAAATTTAATAAAAACTATTAAAAAATAAAAATATTAGGTATTATTTTATAATTAATATTTGTTTTCACTTATGTCAACAAAAAAATGTATTATGTAGATAATGTTTGCTCATACCTTATATGCTTTGAGCACATTTTATTTTTATTTTAACTTGAAAAATGATATTAATCTTATTTTTGTTAAAATTTAGTGTATGCATTAAAATTAGCAATTAAAGTATTTCAATCATATTATAAATACGTAGATATTATAGGAACAAAAATATTTAATTAAATAAGTCGTATCAAAATGAAGCATTAATTATACAACTTGTAGGAACTCGTTACTCGTATATGCAGTATAATATGTGATTGTATTATTGTACTATGTACCTTTGAGTTACACCAACTAACGAAACTTAATTATAATAAATATTAAAACCAAGTTCAATAGTTATTAGATTATATTAACAAATAATATATAATTATACTAACTGGGTACCTATTAAATTTTAACCACAACAACTCATAAAATACATAATTTGGGAGTCGAAGTCTGTGTTAATTGGGAGGGAAAGTCATTTTTACAAATGTTGGTATATGACACGATAAAATGAGTGGTAGACTGCATACGGTATGAATAATATAATTATATTATAAAATGTGAACGTTCTGTTGATTTTTTTTTTAAATTTTTGTAATTTAATAGATTAACAATAAAAAAAGGGTGGGAAAGTTGATGTCACTCTGTTGTACAGTAGGCAGGCAAGTGGGTGACTGTATAATGGATGTTATTAAATTTGAATTGGTATAATAATATTATCATTGTATGCGTAAAATGATTCTGAGCTGTGACAATTTGTCAGTGTGGATATTGTATATTATATTTACAATGGTATAACTTATTATTAATACGGTAGCTGGTAAGTTAAATTAACTTTATAAAATTATAACAAAATAACTAAAATCGTCGTTCTTGGTTATTCAATACGTAATTTCGTCCAAATTTTATCATAAAATAACTATAAAAAAAACTGTTTGTTTATATTTTTGAGATTTTTCAGTTACAGAATAACCTACTTACATGTAACCTTGTTTTATATTTTCAATCCTTACCTATAAAAGTTGAAAATGTTATCAATTTTTAAATTTATAATTTGATAAATGTTGTCGAAAATCAAACTTTAAATGCTCATAAAAAACAAGTGTGCCCATATATTTTTAATATTTTCAACTACTATTGTAACAATATAACAATATATCAGCAGCCTTGTATTGCATTTTCAAGCTTTTTGATACAACCAATAAAATTGTATTGACAATTATAGGAAAAAAAACTGAAAAATTGTAAACAGAATATGTCCGTAAACAACTCAAAATGAGTATAGGAATTAATAATATAAACATATGATATAAATTTCAAGTATCTTCAGTTATTCGTTTTTGAATTAGATACAGCAAAATAAGAAAATCACTACATGAGAAATCGAGTGAATATCCAATCCTGGAAAAATTTGAACTTCAAACGCTCATAAAAATTTAATTTGACTTTCAGATATACATTTTTTGGAGGAATACATGTATTCAATTTTCAAGCTGATTTACCCAACAAATAAAATTCCATAAACATTCATAAAAAAAAAAAAATAAAAATATTGAAAACTGAATATGTTCGTTATCAGTTCAAAACGAATCAACATTTTTTGAACATTTTATCTCGTATATAGAAAATGCTATTATTAACATTTAATCAACATGTATATATGATTATTTGTTTTGGAGTTACATTAAAAATTGAAATACATTTTATCGAAAATCGATTTTGTGTAAAAATTCCCATTTTTTGTTTTTTATTTCCTGGAGCTCTTGAAGACTCTAGAAAATGTTTTACTTTAGACCCTTAAATTACCAACCAGATTCACTTTTCTATCAGAAAAAATACTGTTTAAGAAAATCCAAGTATTTTTACTGTCCTAAAAGTCAATAAGTGATGACAGACACAAATAAAAAAATTTAAAATTTAAAAATTAAAAAAAAAAAAACACTCATCATTGTAATACCAATACATTCATCGCAAAATCTAAAATGAACCGATATTAATTTATAATACAGAGAGAGAGAGAGATACTTAATAAAATGTGAATAATACACTGCAGTTTGCAGTGTACCTTATACAATATAATTCTGAAAAAGTATTTTATGTTCACTCTTTTGCTTTGTAACGCTAATGGGTTTCAACAACAACCGAAGTGTTAAGAGATATTTAGCGCAGTACACTCGATTAAACAATCGAGCGTCCAAGAAGATTCTCGTTTTCTTCGTATTATAGTCAAAACTCGCAAACATTATGTGGTAATATTATTTATTTTCTTTATTTATCACATACGGTTTTTGAAACAAACGCAAAAGCCAAACACCTCGCTATTTCTTTAATTTGTAATACAGGTTGCACACTGCTTGTATTCAGTATTATAACGTGTATTTTAATCAGTAACTAGTATTACATTATAAACCCTTATAATTAGCTTATACAAATATGAACATTCTGATTTAAGATTCTGAGCGTATCGATGATTAATGACGTGTTGATTTTACAGTGATGTGTTTTAACTATTATTTTTTATTATTGCTCCTATCATCACCTTTTGAAGTAGTAAAAACAATTAGATTTTTAACTTAAGTCTATTATGGTTAAAAAAAATAATGAGGAAAAACAATAAATAAATAAGAACAGCGGGTATTTATGTGGAAAATCTTATTTTGATATAATTTAAAAACGAAAAACTAACAGTAGACACACCGAATGTTTATATAATCATTTTTTACTCATAGTATAATTTAAAAAATATTTTGACTGTTTTTGATCTAATTTTTAGATGGAAGTTTTTTTTTTCTATTATTGTTGATAAAAAAATGTTGCTTGGTTAAGAATCTTAAACATTTATCAAACTTCCTCATAAGTCTTGATTAAAGCTATATTGAAAAAAAAATAAAAGTTAAAATTCTTTGTGAACTATAAATAGTTATAAAATAGCCATAGGTAATATTTTTAAAATTGTTTGTTGTATAGTAAATGCCATAATAAACATTCAGTGAAAATATTATGTATTTATGGTAATTTTTTTAGAATTATACCAAAAAACAAAATCGAATTATTAAAAAATGGGCTTTGTATTAAAATCTAAGTTTTCCTTAGGTAATTTTTTGTTTGTTTTTTTTATGCATTTGAAAATTACTGTGAATTTTGACCGAAATGTACCAACTAGATTAAATTTCTTTCTAGAAAAGATGCTACAGAAAAAAAATCGAAGAATTTTTTGTGCCCCGGAACGTGAAGACAGACACAAATAAAAATAAACCACCGCATATAATTTAAAATCAATAAATTCATCGCTCCTTTTAGATCTAAGATCAGGATATCAATTATAAACATTTCATCCAAATATTTTTGGTCTATTAATTTGTTGATTTAAATTATTTTTAATAGATTCTGAGTGGAGCGAGAAGTGCATATTTTATTTTACAATGATGTGGATTTTTTTTTTAGTATTTAGTATTACCTACTGTAAGTTTCTCTTAATATAATATATTCCAAAAAGACTGATCCATGACTTTATCTCAAATCAAATTATTTCCCTAAAAATTTCACCAAAACAAAAACCCTGAGTTAATTTTTCGAAAACCGATGTATTTCGCCGAGTTAAGAACAATCATGAATTAGTCGGTCGGACTTAAGTTTCAAAGTTAGAAGCTTTTGAAGTTATTTTGAGTATTTTACACCTACGAAGATTATTCGACGATCTACATAAGACATAACTTTATTAAAAGTATGTAATTACTTAAGATGCATTTATATATGTACTTACATTATAATTATACAGATTACAATGGTTTTTGCTTGCACTGAGAGGTGCTTAAAATATATGAGCCGAATTTTTTTTTTTAAAGTGGTGGGTTGGGTAAATGTTTCACCCCCCCCACACACACACACACTCACAAACATGACCAAATTACGCCACACGGTACTGACGTTGGTACTGTGTATAATGAATATAATAAATACTGTAATACATTGATATTTGATTATTTTCCATGAGACGGAAATAAGAAAATCAGTAAAATGTACTTAATTAAACTATGACGTGTTAATAATGGCTATTTCTTAAAATCTTATTATTGGTTAGCAATTGATATTAATTTGAATATTATAAGACCTATTCGAATCAAAATCAATATTTATCAATATAAATAGTATTTGTATTTATGTGTATACACTGTACAGTTATTGTCTATATTATTTTTATTGTAAATTATTTGTTTGAAATATAATAATATTATGACTTATAAAATATATTTTTTTCAAATTATTTTTTAACAGTCCGCGGCAACGGAGGCCATTGGACGTAACACATACATTTGAGAGAAAAGAAAAAAAGAAGAAAAACAAATTAAATTATAGTTCGCAATTACATTAGAGCATTAGAAATATATATATACATAGAGAGATAGATAAAAGATATATATATAATGAGATATTGTATAATTTATATTTTCTTCAGTAGTTGGGTTTCTGTAAGGAACTGAGTGAGTTTGAGGATGTTGATGGGTTCTGGGTTAAGTATTTCAGCTATTATAAAAAATTATACTTTCTATATTATACATTTATACATGTTATTATAATGCATATAACTTTATAATCGGCTTTATAATGGTCCAGTGAATTGATAAATTTATTTTTTTAAGTGACGATATATTCTGTATAGAGTATCATATATTATTTTTTTTGTACATTCGGTCGTTCACCACAATTTATTGTAAATATAAAAATGATATTTGGATGGAAATAGTAAACGTCATTATATGTAGATCATTATTACAACTAAAAAAAGATATCATATGTTTTAAATTATAATGAAAGAGCTCGAATTCAGAATATATATATTAAGATATAATGTTTTTACATTATTTTAATCATAATTAATCAACTTTTATTTTCAATTTTAAAATCAACAAAAGTTTAGAATTATTACTGTTCATTCATTGGAAAAAATTGTTATTCAAAATTTTATATCATCCCAGAATAAACGATGATATCAGATATTTCGTTGATAACAATGATAATTAATAATTTTTCGTTTACCAAACGTTCTAAAAACATATCCTTCTGTATTATTTTATTGTGATTCTCCTTTCTTTATCGGTCATTAAGTAAAAAACATTAACAAACCATTAAAAATATAGAAAACGTTGCTGTACACATCCACATTTAAACTGTATAGATTTTTATATCTTTTACGCGTTATCTTGAACATGTTTATCATAATATTACAGGAAACAAAATGAGAATATTGTATTTATTTTATACCAAAACAGTCACGACAGGAGTAGAACAATTAACAATTTTTTTTTACTTTCAATGTAAACACCAGTAAGCTTTCAACTGTATTGTTTTCAATAACATATATTGAAATGGAATATAGTATCAATATTTTATACTGTATAATTGTTGAGCTATCATAGTTTACACTAGTAGCTGATATAAAAAAAAAAATATATATATAAAGTAAATCTGGACATACGTAATATATTGTATAAATATATGTATTATGTTGATTTCAAATGGTTGTAACAAGCATTAATAATGGTTGATATATTACAAATTGATTTTATTAAAAGCATTTTAATTGAATCATCTCCAACTTTAAATCCAAACACAATACTGTTAATTTGCAGTTGCCAGTTACATAATAAATGAAAATTACAATATTATTACAAACAATATAAAAATAATTAATAAAAATTCAAAATTGTTAATTATTTTGTTGCAATAATTGATGGGGTAAAGTAATATCATAATATCTATTCAAATTTTCAGATGGTTAAACTATATTTAATTATTCAATAATATTCGAATTAATATAAGACTTGATATATAAATAAATGAAAGATTAATATAGCTTAGATATGTTTTAATATGAATGGAATTTATTAAATCAACTATATTTTTGAAATACCACGTTATCAGATATTTACTTCACTAAAATAAAATTCGCAAATTGGATACACTTAAAAAAAATATGGTGCATACTTTAAAAATCAATAGGCAATAATATTATTTATTACAAAAAAAATAACAAAACAAATGAAAAGAAACACTTTATATACAATTTTATCTCAATCAGTAGTTTTGTTGTTAATAACTCGTTTAGACAACCAAACAGTTATAATTATACAAATTTGTGTTTTAGCGTCAAAATAAAAAAAAAAACCACCTGATAGGATGAAAAAAAAGGTAATGCTGTATAATTGGGCTGTTTAGTTTTTTTGCTTTGTGATATTTGATTTGAAACCAATGACATAATGTTATCGTACTTATTAGAAACCGATTTGGAGATTAGAAAAAACCTGCATTTACTTAGCCAACTACATTTGAAACTTATAATGTCGTTTTTTTCTAGATTTTTCGTACATTTAGTGAAATTGTGAAACTTCTGAGAAATTTAACAAATGCTGTTGAAAGTTCCAACTAGGGTTACTAGACTCAATCATCGATTGACACATTTGACTACTGAAAATGTTATAATACTTTTTCTGTCACAAAATGTACATCTGATAAATATAAAATAAACCGTTCATTGTTAGCTAGGGATTCTTCGTTCTAGTCATAATTTGAAAACTAAGACAGATATGAATAATAAATATATGATTTAGGGCGCTTAGGATTTTTTAATATTTTTCATAATATTATTTAATGGATAAATATTGCTTCTCGTGTCTTCTCTGTATATAATATAATATATTGTTTGTATTCACACACGATATAAACAATATTTACACAACATTTTATATCTGTCAAATACTGTTTATCTTATGATAACATTTATTAATTAATTTCATAATAATAATTATGATAAATTTATTATTTATTTATTAAAAATATAGTGGTATTTAAATTCTATAATACAGTTTAGAAATTGTATACATAGATATATTCATCAAAATATATAATTCTATATAAATCAATAATCATGCTTACTGTTTCTAAAGTTATGCCAGTCAAGTGTAACATTGAAGTATACTTAATGAGTATGGACTATCTTTTTAGAAATCCAAAAATACTTCTAATATCTTTATTAAACAAAACAAAACAAAACATTTTGTTAAATAAATAATAATATATAGTATATAAGTACTAACTATTTATCATTAGAAAGTAGCAGAAGATTCACAAATTTTTATTCCAAACATTCGGATGTACTAAAAACAATAATAGTAGATATAATATTGAAGCTGAATACAATGGCTTTATGCCAGATCATATAATATACGAATATTTTACTATATAGACTATACGGATACTGGTAATGGTAGTCCCGAAAACAAACAAAACATTTTGTCACACAGCCATTTGAAAAATGAAAAAATGTGATAGAGAAGTATAATGATCATTAAAATTGCAAATATCATAAATTATCTAAAGAATGTAAAGAATAATTTTTGCAGGCAAATTGTCGAATGAGAAAGTCTGTGAGTGACTGAGGTTTTAAACATGAACAATCCCACTAAGCTTCGGAAAATAGGAAAAAATATATTCAATAGTGAAACAAACAATTATTCTTTGTGGTCAATTAGAAATATTTTAGAGGGAAAACGATTAGGAACGTATTAATGTAGATTCAAAAGAAGAAGCTGATGGAAAATTTCGTGAACTACTCAAATTTGAATGTTGAATACACAAAAATTATTACCTAGTGAAATAAATACACTTAAAATACGTGCTTGTAGATATATTGTTTCATTGATAATAATATGTTGATAGTCTTTTCACTGACTTATCAGTTTTAATGGCATTTCTCATTATATTATCAAAATATACGTATGTTGTATTAGAATGACTTCGATGGGTCTAGTTTTGAACATCAATCCAACACAATTCATCAAATACAAACGCCCAATATGTAGTATAGGTTCCATATTTTATATGTCAAATCAACTAACTCTATATGATTGATGAAACGCGAATTTCGAAATACTATTAGAATAATTTATAACAACGTGGAGTTTAATATTTATATATGTAAAATTATAGCCTCACGGCGAATGATCTAACTGGAATTTATATCTACTATTATAATTTATTTTACATAACAAAAGGTTTTGGTTGAAAAAATATCTTAAATAATAAAAAAAAATAAGAAACAAAATAATTCGCCTTTGTAATAAATTACAATAATGAATGCTGCTCTCGAAATTACTAGATTAATGAATTTTCTAGTTTTCTGTTATTAGATAATATTGTCATAAATATCATAACTTCGAAAAGTAGTTTCTGAAAGTTTTAGAATTCGATTACCTTAGTTATATGAATTCGAAACATATAGATCGAGGGGAAAATTATCAATACTACAAAGTAAATAAAAAAATAAATTGAATTATTATTAATAAAAATAATTGATAAACTTAAAATGAAGGTTGATATGTCATATGTTATGTTGTTTAAAAATATTATAATTGTATTAGCTAGGTACTGAAAGTAATATATAAAATAATAATTGAATTTAAGAATAATTGTCGTACATCATAATTTCAAGAACATAACATTATTAAAAACTAGTATATTGTATCAAATTATCTATTAAATAGGAAATAGAAACAATGAGTAATCGTTTTTTAGTTGTATTTTGTATGTTTTATATGCAACTTTCTTTCCTTATTTTTAACTATGTGTGGAGCGTTAAATGTATTGGTTTAACAATGATATGTTTTTTTGATCTGCAGTGTACCTACACATCTTATAGTAGAAACAATTATCAACCTTCATCTTCGACAGTAGTTTCTGGTAGAAAATTTATATTTTGTTACTTAAGTAGTTGATATTTTGAACTCGTCAAAATTAAAAATGCACTTTTTAAAATTAATTATCAAATAAACCATACAGCATAATTTTGATAAAACAGAATTTTGAATTTTGTTTTTTTTTTAAATTGAAAAATTAAAACAAAAAAATTTTACATGTTCATCAAATCATATTAGAATTAAATGAATATAATATAAGGTTGATGAAAAATAACCATAGTGCGATTTTTACTATGTTAGAACCGTTAGATTATTTCCATAACACGTGAGCATATTCAGAACCACTGATTGAGAATTAAATTTGAATTCAAGAATGTTAAATTTAAAAATGCAGAAATGCAAGTTGGCATAATATAAGAGCAGAGCTAGGTCAGAGTATACCCAGGTATGCAAGAAACATAATCTGGAACGCAGGTAAATTTTTTGATAAACTGGTAGTGGATATATGAATATAAATTTGGTTAATTATATTAATGTACTACAATATGGTGATAACCATCGCTCATAAATTACGTTTGATAAAAGTTACTTGTACTTGTCATTTTCCAATCGTAATTTTTAATCCCTATTGACATCTGAAACTATCTCTAAAAACTATGATTAAAATTTTGATTTATTTTTAATCCAAATATATAAGGGCAAGCTGAAAACCACGTCACAGCAAATTACAAGCATGGAACGAGCAAATAAAAACTACAGTTAATATAATATACTCAGAGCTTTGGCAGGATAATAAAAAATAGAAACACATATTTTATCAACAAACTGTAAGTAGCATAGACTTGTTTATTCACAATAAAAAAAACGTCTATAACATCAAACCATTTAGTAGGTACCATACGATGTTAGTTTTGGAACTAAATTCAAACGAGATATTACCTTTGACGTTTTAATTTTGGTACTCATAATTAACAAAATAAGTAACCGAGTTGCATAAATACATTAACTGTGAGTTTATAAAATAACGTATCATACTACGTATAATAATGAAATTAGCTTATTTATACATTTATGTATAACGGCGCTTTGTGTACGCAATTTTAATACATTCTGTATCAGAACATTCAAAACGTAATTATAATATTATACAAACTAATATATTATTATACGTAGTATTATTCAAATTAATATTCAAAATATAATACTAAAAATATTATTATGTGAAATATTTAACATACATCGCTATTGTGGTAATTTATACAAATATATAGTTAATATACAATACATATAAGTAAATGAGTTCTGTCATTTAAAAAATAAAATGTATTATGATTGACTATAATATATTTAAGATTATACAACATTTTGAAAAACTTAGTGATTGATAATTTATTAATTATTAGTTAGTATAATAAGAATTTTATCAGTTTGTTAAGCAAATTCGTTTGCAAATACGTTTCTAAGTTGAATTAATATTATAAAATAACAAAAAAATAACTAAAATCGTTATTCTTGGTTATTTAATATGTAATTTCATAAATTAACTATAAAAAAACTGTGTGTTTATATTTTTAAGATTTTTCAGTTACTTACATGGAACCTTGTTTTAATTTTTCAATCCTTACCTATAAAAGTTGATTATAGTAGCTATAAATGTGTTCCTTTTTTTAACTGCAAAAATATTTTTAAGTTTAAAATTTGATTAATGTTGTCAAAAATCGAACTTTGAATGCTTATAAAAAAAGATTGTGCCTATATGTATTTTTAATATTTTTCAACTACTATTGTAATAATATTATAATAATATATCAGGAGCCTTGTATTAAATTTTTAAACTTTTTGATCCAACCAACAAAATTGTATTGGCATTTATAGAAAAAAAAACTGAAAAAATGTTAACAGAATATGTTCGTAAACAACTCAAAACGAGTATATTAATTGATAAAATAAACATATATTATGATATAAATTTCAAGTAGGTATCTTCAGCTATTCTTTTTTCAATTACAGCAAAATAAGAAAATCGCTACATGAGAAATCGAGTGAATTTCCAATGTTGTAAAAATTTGAACTTTAAACGTTCATAAAAATTTAATTTGATTTTCAGGAGACATATTTTTATCGAAAAAGGTAGACAAACTTATGAAGAATCTTGAATTCAATTTTTAAACTTTATATTTAAAAGGAAAAATTTGTATGAATTTTTAACTGAAAATAATTTGCACATTTTCTTGATTTTTACGTATTTTGCTAAAATTTGAACTTGAAATATTTATAAAAAAAATTGTGATTATAGATTTTTAATATTTTTCAAGAGTCATTGTAACAATATATAAGGATTCTTGTATTACATTTTCTATCTTTTTTACCCAACAAATAAAATTTAATTGACATTCATAGAAAAAAAACTTATAAAAATAGGAAACTGTATACCCGTCAATAGTTCAAATAAAATTCAAAATATTCTGAAAATTGTATCGTCTGTAGAAAATTCAAATATAAACAACCAGTAAAAATGTCATGTATCTGCGGTCATTTTTTTTAGAGTTATACCAAAATCCAAAATCGATTTTGCGTAAGGATTTTTCGTTTTTTCTTAATTTTTATTTTGTTTTTCCTGTTTTTCCTTTTCTTAAAAACTATTAAGAATTTTTTACTTTTGTCCCCCCAAAGTACCAACTAGATTCACCATCCTATCAGAAAATATCCTGTTGAAGAAAATCGAAGCAGTTTTACTGCCCCAAAAGGTGATGACAGATACAAAAATATAAAAAAAACCACACATTATTATAAAATCAATACATTTATCGCTTCGCTCAAAATCTAAAATTATTATGTTTAAAACATGTTTACAGTTAAAACATTTCTTTAAATTTGTAACTACCACCCATTTTTGTTGATACAAAACTCCTAATTTAGTGTTTTATTTATCTTCAAAACTCACGATCTTCCAAAAATGATGCGGAGATGTGTTTTAACATCTATTTTCCTATAATATCTTTATACTATTAATAAGCTTAATATTCTCTTAAAAATTGCTATATACATATTGGAATGAGTTGTAAACTGTGTCCAATTGGCAACTCATAGGACGAGCAGTCTACTTTATTTCTTACTTTATAAAGTTGTTAATATATATGTTATTGAAATTTAGAAAACATCTTAAGCTCAAGTATATATTGTGATATACATTGATGTGTAATAGCACTTAAGTCCCATTAGTATTCGGTTATAGAAACACAATCTGTAGGTAGCTATATAAATCACGTGTGGGAAAATCGTTCATTGTTCCAAAACATTGTACGTTTTTACTTTATATCATAACATGGATTGAAAAGACACTTATTTGACAACTATTAACGTATAATAATGGATATGACATTATTTAATTGAATTCACTCGGCTTCACTCTATTATTCAGTCACCTTTGTGATTCCAGGACAATACGCGTGTGCTTAGTAGTCAACAACGTTATATTGTTATAACTAAAGTAAAAATAAAAATACTTTTTGTGGTATATGTTATGCATATATTATAATATTAACGATAGTCGGTAGGTAGGTACTTATTAGTTATCAAAAACTCAACAACGGCTTTTTATTTTTGCACTACAAATTACAATGGAACTATGTTTAGAGAATATTAAATGCGTTATCTTATACTTTTTAGTTGTAATAACGAAATGTGGGAAGAAAAGTTTAACAACAGTTTTTAGGTTAACAATAACTGAAATAAACTATGTTATTTTTAACGTGTAAATTGATTATTTCTTTACATTCATACAGTTTAACAGCATATAAGTGGACTCAGTCAGTAGCCAGTAGCTACAATATAATATTATATTCTATAATGTATACTTAATTTACAAAAAAATATCAAACATTTTATTATTACATAATACGTATGTTTGAATAATATTACAAACATCAATTGTTCGAGTTTATCAAATAAAAGTATAATATAACCTTTTAGTTGAAAATAGATAATGGTGATTTGAATTATTTTTAATGTTGTTCTCATCAACAAATAATATTAATAGTTTTTTAAATTTTGCCATGGATAAAAAAAATATATACCAAAAACGATTTAACATTATACAATTACAGTTCAAATGTTACATAATAATATAACAAATATGTACAAATACATTTTAGTGACTAATGATTACAAATATAATATGATTACGTTTTATTAAATTATATAAGATGTTTATTGGTTTAATATTATAAAAAGCTTTCCTAGATACCAAATCGATTTTATTTTATTTAATAAAAACGGGAAATTTTAAACCCACAACTTGGAATTAATCTTCTTAAATAAAAATGTAATTTAAACATTTTTATATTTAAATTATGAAGGAATAAATAACAGCTAGTAATAAGAAATATCCAATTTTTAAGATCTCAAATAAACTTTCAAATAACATTAAAATTTAAAATCTACTAGGTATTCATCTTTATGCTTTAAATGATCACTTTTAAGGCTAATAACATAATATAATTATCGTTACTTACCTATATAATATAGTTATATATTTTTTACAAAAACTTTAATTTAATTTAAAAATCCTCTAGTAGGTATAGCTGATAAAAAAGTTTTTACTTATTTACCCACAGGATAATATTTAATTCATTTTGAAATATTTAAGATTATGATAATAACTTATTAGTCAATATTTATAAAATGTATTGTTTGTTTTATATAGATCGAAAATTAAATTTTTCTAATGACTGATGTATAAAGTATCTTGAATATTATTTTGCCTGAAAGTAATCACTTATATAAATCAGATTTCCATATTATTTTTGTAGCAAACGGTTGTTTTACGTTAGTTCGATTATTTATCAGTTACCAGCTATAGGTTTTTGATTCTGAGCGGAGAGATGAATGTATTGGTTTTACAATAATGTGTATTTATTTATTTTTTCTATCTGTCATCACCTTTTGAGCCAGTTTTTGTCAAACTTGATTTTGTTTTTTCTTTCCGTGTAACTTAATTACTTAAAGATGAATAACCGTATAGGTATTTGAAACTTTCACCAAATGTTTATTATATAATTTTTGAAATATGTTGATTCTTTTTGTGCAATTTAAGGGCATGAGAAATGTTTAATTTTTTTCAATATAAATGTCGATAAATAATTTATTGCTCTGTCGAACAACTCGATGAATAGTTATTTCTCCAAATTAAAATACTATACAATGTCAATGGATGATGAAGTCATCAGTAACGTAAAATATGTCTATATTTTCTTTGAAATTTATTCAAACACTAATACCATTTTACCTGTATACTATTTATGTAAATTACGTATGTATGGCACGAAGTGTGGAAAATTAAATTCAACACAGATAGTAGTGTTTAGTACTTGCGAAATTATAAATTGTCTTACGAATACCTAATAACTAATTTTTAACAATATTTATAGACTTTTAATTAATAATGCAGTATGTGAAATAAGTTTTAAGAACAAGTGCGATTCTCTATACGTGTTAAGGTGTCATACTAAAAAGTGTGTGATACGAAAAATTAGAAAAATAAGCCTGTAAGCTATACGTGACAATAATATACTTTAAGTTTAGATCCGTTGAATTGGTCACGTAAGCGTGACTCCGAGGGCAAATGTTTTATTTTATAAACTCGTCCATGGGTTAGGTTGAAAAAAATAGGATGAGTATGTACTTACGAAATCAACCAAAGGACCAACGGTTTCCAGGTTTGTGTTTTAAAAGTTGTTAAGAACTCAATCTCGAGTTCTTATGACACTGAACATCAAACGAGAATTATAGATACCAGAATTACGGACTTGGTGGTTCTCTGATAAAATATCAATTCTAGGACTGCAGATAAAGATTGTGCGTCAGACGAATATGCGCTATAGTCAAGCAAACGGAGAAATTTGTATACGTCCGCAAAGATCGATTCAAAATCCATTAACTTTATCTACATGAAATGTATAGTTTTTATTGTCAAACCCTAACCGTTTTAATCTTACATTTTGGTATAAATGTTATTGAAAAATTTCTAAATTCAATATTAGTTTTGATCTCTGAGTGTGTAATATTTGTGTAAAAAATTATTTGGTATTTTTTTAAAAACTTAAATATATTAATTAAATGCTTATCATAGGGCCCATATTTGCCCCCCCCCCCCACGAGCATGCTTAGTTGGGCCCATTATTCTTTGAAATAAACTCTAATAATAATAATAATAATATTAATAAAAATAATAGTATAATTATGCTGTTTAGATAATATTTTAATATATATTTTTATAGAAATAATACAATACTCATGTTTTATTTGATTTAATAAAAATGACATTATAATAATATCGAAATAGGTAGGTATGCAATATAAAATTGTACATAAAACATATAATATATCCAATATTAAATATTTAAATATAATTTAGAGAGTTTGATATGCAAATCTATGCACTAGTGAACATTGATAATGATATATAATTTACTAATCGAAAAAAATAGGATGGACAAATATTTCTTAGTGTTAATTTTATTTCATATAAAAATTATTGTGTACGAATAACGTTTATTATTAATAATAATTGATACTACCTACGTATAGCACACAGAATTTCCACGTTTTTCGTACGTAAGGTAACTAATATCAGGATAAGACGAGCAAAATGGACAATTGAACAATGAACAATGGCTTTCCATTAGTTTCTTTAGCTTCTACTGGCATGCACGTTATTTTCTTCTCGATAGGGGTGATGACGAAAGTTTCTAAAAGTTTATATACTTCCACGATGTGCTTTCTTAATCCGATCGAGTGTTGAACTTCAAAACCTACCAGTTAAATGGCCCGTCGCGTCGTCGTTATCTTATGAACTCGATTTACACGTACCGATTATCTCTGCGTTATCGATAGAATGAACGTGACCACCACTTATACAACCAATGTAATAATAATTGAGGCCTGGATTTAAATGCTCTATAAATTATCAAGACATTTGTTAATCAATTCCCTATTAAATGTCTTTTCAACGCATTAATGATCTTAAAAAATGATCCAAATTCTGTTGATAGCAAAACAAGCCAGAGGGAAACGGTGGTTTAATAATTTAGTTGATATCATCTTTGACACATCTTTGTCTTAACTAAACCAACGATAGTACAAAAACTTAAAATGTACCGTATATTATTGTTGCAAATATATTTGTATTACTTATTAATTTTTAATTTTTTAATATACTTATTCATAAGTTATGAATAAGTATAGTAGTATAGTATAGTTATGAATCATAACTTATTTTATATAAATCTAAAATAGCAGTTATAAATTAATGTTTAGATACCTATAAAGTATTTGTGGTATTTGTATTTAAATCATATATTATGTGTATTATTGTATGTACTATATAGTTTATACGTATTATTGACCATAATATATTGAAAACTAATTTTTACTGTACATTTTAAGCCCATAACATCAAGAATTTTCAGAAAACGTTATATTATATTGTTTTATGATTAAGTGTAATATTTTATACTGGTACCAAAGTTACAAGAATGAATACAAAAAACTTTCTTATATTATTAAAATTATTATTGTATACCTGCTGAATAAACTGAATTACAGATGTTCTTGTTTATGGTCATATTTTATTAAGAAGTAATTTTATTTCGTTATTAAAAAGAAAAAACTGTCCATAGAAACAAAATAAAAATAAGAACCGGACAGTAAACAAAATAAACTTTATACAAAACACTCAGGATATTGGATAAATCATTTTAGCGAAGTATAATATGGTAGGTATATGTATTATTACTTTAAATTTTCAACCAATGATAAATCGTATGCCTGAAAAAACTATTGAAAGTGAAGTTCGGATCACTACAACTTACTATAGAATATTTACAATATTTTTATTTTAAATTAGATACTCATACAAATTTATATTTGTAAAATATCTTAAAGCGTATTGAATAGGTATATTATAAAAATGTAATATGTTTAATGGTAATCTGAGCCTTTTCAATTCGAAGTCGTAATTCCACTGCGAGGTATATAGAAATGGCTAATATGATTGACAATTTATTTTAGAAGTATGAACTCTATGATTTGGTTAAAATATTTACGCACCCAGCACCTAATAAGTATATCCATGATTTTTGTATTTTTCAAAGTTTTATTGGTACCATACAAATTGTATCTTTTATAAATGACTCATAATCATATCTACAATTATGTTATATGTATAAAATTATAGTTATAAATTGTGTATGATACTCATATTCTATTGAGTAATACTTATTATAGGTACCCACAGCTAAATACTAAATTAAGATAAATTTTTTAAGACAGAAAATATTTCCTTCCAAGTGAACATGGACATCGTTAATAAATTGTAATTTAATATATAAATCAATGTAATAATAAATTAGTACTGATAAATAATATAATAAATTAGGTTTCTAAAAAAATCTTTTTATTCTTATATAGTACTTTTCTCCGTCAAAATGAACAATCGTATCAAAGAATGAAAATAATTTTCATCAGTATTATTAACTAATAGGAAACCAGGAACAAATACCAGTTTAATGTGTTTTATTATTATTTTTGTATTGTTCCATACACAATTTAACTGCTTTGCCTATTCGTTTTTTAAAAATGTCGGATTTGAATATCAGTGCAATCAATTATTAATTTGTTTGATCAACAGACTGCTTTATAAAAATATAACATAAACTGTATTTCATTCTATATTTGTATGGATATTTTACTATGTATTAATATTTCTATAAGCAATTAATTTTTCCATTAGTAATAAGGAAAGTTGAACTAATTTTTGAGAAAAACAAATCCAATATTTTATTAAACAGGTAGTTATTATTATAATGTAATTTCATATAATATTACTAGCTATTATTAATTTATTAGACAATATCAACGTACTGTAAAACGTTGTGAATAGATTTGAGGTATAAATAGCTAAACATTAATAAAATCAGTATATAATTTTAAGTCTCTGTACAGTTATTTATTTTTGAATGAGAACTTTTGCGTCAAAATTCCAGTTTTCCCAATTATTTTTAAAAGTACTGATTACTATCCATTTTGATCATCTAAAAGTATCTACTAGATCCAAATTATTAACAGAAACCATACTCAAAAATGAATATCGAACATATATTTTTCTATAAATTGTGTATACACTAAACATACACAACATTGTAAAATCAATACAATCATCGCTTTGCTCAGAATCTAAAAGTGTTATTAGTAATTAGTTATTTCTTATTAATGTTCCTTTAAAATACCATAAGTAAAAAATATTGAAATATTTTTTTAAACAAAGACTTGGTTAAAATTTATATAACTATTTTTTTCATAATTAATTGTTTTTTTTTTTGTAAATTAATGTTTTTGTAGCATGCCATGTTCTAAGAAACCTCCGGAATTACGTATTTTGTACACTTAGTTCTTTTTTTTTTAATAAAATTCAATATCCATTTGATTATATATTAAATATCTTATTTAAAATGTGTATTTTGTGAATAAATAAGCTTCCAAATATTTAGGTATAACACCTACATTAAATTAATGTTAGCAGAGTTTCATACAAAAATATTATAGTTGTAGGTACGTTATTTTATGAAGTTACATTTGGCTGGATGTCTAAACCAGGTTAGCTAAACTTTTTCTCACAATTCTATAGTGTACTGTTTTTTTTTTTTTTTTATAGGTTGTTACCATAAAATAGCACGTAGAGTCTAACGTTTTTTTAAATGTACTAGTTGAAGTAATAAGTCTCGTTTAATGAGTTTTTGGAGCTCAAGAGTACAGGACCTAAAAGTTTACATTTTATATAATTATGTTATTTTACTGTTTTTAATCGTTGTAGACATATTAGGTACGTAAAATGAGAATAATATCAGTTTTGTATTTATATTGAAAGATTCAAACTTATATAATCTGGGAACTTATACTAATAAATAATGTTGTGTATAAGAAAAGTTTGTTATTATTTCCATCAATATCTACTTCTGAGTTTATTATTATTGTTAATTTTGTAATACATATGGAACAGTTCTCAAGTTAGAAATATTCATTAACATCTACTTCAAGATATATAAAAACAATGCATACTCAATGAAAATAAAATAAATTCTATATTGATATAAAATCCTTAAAATTCATCTCTCATATCTCTCACGTTATAAATAATATACATTATAGCTAATTATAATATCACATTTTCATCAACTGTATGATTTCTGGACACGTTCATTTCTTGGAGTTTTGGATGGACAATTGTATTGTTATAAAAGACACGTACAATTAGCAATCGTAGGTAGGTACATTATCGGTTATAAATCATTTATAAAAAAAATGTATTATGTGGATCGTAGACACCTCTTAAATATTTGTGTAAGCTTAGGGAACGAAATATGTAAACGTACATTTTAGAAATGATTTATGAATTTAATTGAGTCTCTTGTACATTAATTAGACAGACACTAAGTGCCCGTGAATAATAATTTTGTGATTTTAATAATCAGTCACTTTTATCTTATGAACTAACAAAGGTTCTCTATGGGAAATTATTTATTTCATTCATTATAGAGCCATTTAATTCAGCCACATACAAAGGATTAGCCGTTCTTCAATCTAAGTGGTAGTTTAAGTCCTAAACTAATTTTGGTTGAGCAGATCATTTAAAGATGCATAGTTAACGAGGAATGAATTTTTCATTTGTCAATTATGGAATATTGCTATAAATAATGTCCTTAAGCAAATATTATATGAGTTTTTATGGATTTGTATTCATTAAATGTCGGTTAATACCTTCGTTACGTAAAAAAAGAAAAAGAAAAAGAACTTATGTTATACGCAGTATAAATTAATTATTTTCTATTGATTATTCTTTGGCAAAATAAATTATATTGATCTACTGTCTAGGTTATTTCAGATGATGGTTGACATATTATATTATTAGACAAACACTAAATGTTGTAAATCAATATTTAATTAAAATCAAAAAATGTAATAATATGTAGACTATTCAAAATTCATTAGTTGTTTCTTTAACTACCTTCCCTTATTTAAAACTTAAGTACCTATATACACCAGAACTTCATGTATTATCATGATTAATGAAATATAAAATATTGTATTATACATCACCATACTATAATTATATCTTATATACATACCTAGTACCTATGAATGTACACTTCTGTAAAATCATGTTTAATTTATAGAGCATCATATTATTTTAACGGTCATGACAATAGGTCAGAGAGCTCGGAGTGTAGGTGAAATTGTTAGATAATAAAATATAACTAATGCCAAATAATTTATAGGTAATTATTTGAAGTAGAAATCGGAAATACAGAGTGTCAAATTACGGTTAACCTAATTAATTGCTTAGATGTTAATCAATACGTGATTTTTTTTGGATATGGGCCTAAAAATTGTAATATGATTAGGTGCCATTCCTACAAGATTCCAATCATGAAATATGTTTCCATGACAAAAAAAAACGGGTAGTGCCGAGAAGGGGTTACACTTCTTATAATGTTTGGTTATTTATGATTTTGGTGCGTTCAGAAGGGACTTATGAATTTATGCCACTTAATGGTGGTAGTAAACGCAAAAACGGACTTAATACTCAAAATGGTTTGTACTCAACCAGAACTATTAATTAGATTTTGAGGGATAACGTGGTTTCATTATTTTTTAGCTCATGGATAAAAATTCATCATCCACTATAATACTAATTATTATACTATTTAAAAAATAAAATAACTCAACTATAAAATGTGAATGTGTGGTTTCAATAGCACTAAAATATATTTTAAATCAGTTTTTATTTTTATTTTTAGCCTTCAAAACATTAGCTAAACTCAATTTTTTCTAAATAATTTCCTTAATCTAAGCAATACATTTTCCACCCGGTCTTTGCGCTGTATTATAGGAAAATAATTAAATTTACTTCATTCAATATATTTTAAGAATATTTGTTATAATAATATTATCACCATGAAATAAATAAAAAGTTCTTAAACTTTAATTAAGTTACAAGCAATCTGCGGTAGAATAGGTACCATTATAATTTGTGAATTGCGCGTTGCAACTTTGTAAATCATTTAGGTACGGATTAACATTTACGATATATCATCGTTAATTTACCAAATTCTGTACTAGAAATTAATAAAACTACCTAGTGTTCTTTATTATATATTATGCAATTGAAATTTTTCAATTACACTTGTCAATCCTGACTTGTATGTACTATATTATTATTACAATTATTACTACAATATTTGTATTGATAAAGACTTGTAAAGCATTATATTTAAAAGTATGCACACACACACACAACTATTTATTGTATGTTTTTTTGGCTGGAATAAAGTGCTAAGATTAGTATACGTTAATCATTTTTTTATAAAATAAACTTGTATAAACTTTTCTTTAAAAACAAACTTAATCATTATTTGTTTTAAAATAATTTTTATATAAATTTATCTCATTATAATTTGTTCAGATTTATTAAAATACACTCTTTTTTTAAGAAGAATGAGTTCATTATTATGGTGATTATTTAGAAATTAGAATTATATAAAATTGTCATAAAAATAAATGTATTTATACGTATAGTAAAAAATGTGTACTTTTTAGGTAGAAGGAGTATTTGAATGATTTCAAATTTTAGTTGAACATTAAATTATGCCTGAAATATGAAATTTATTTAGTCCACTTTAAGAGCAGAGATATCCGAAAATCGAAGTGTAATATACATAGAAATTAAAATATATAAGGTATGCGGTTGATAGTCAAATATTTGGAATATCAAATTGCATTGCCTACTTTAGCTTAAAAAATGAGAATTTAATATATTATAGTATATTAGGTTATTAAGCTCAGTATATTTTTTAAAAACAATCAATTAAATAGCCATTTAAGTAGCATTATTACCTTACTTCAAAGTGCAAGAAGTATATATCATAAACTACATAATTTTCTAAAATATATATATTACAATTTACAATGTACCTGCCTATTCAAAGTAGTAGTATAATTTCTGTGCTAGTAGAATAAATTATGTAACCTTACTTATATAACATTTATATATATATAATATTATGTAGGTACAGTTAAAAAAACAAGTCGTAAATTTTAAGGATGCGGTTGTGGTGATTAAATACAATTTACATTTCAAGCTTTGAAACTAAAAGCGCATACAAACATTATTAATTTATTATTTTATTGTATTATATATTATAAGCAGTGCGCAAACTGCCAGTGATAATTCTACAACAAATGTACCTATATGTAACTATTATAAACAATTTAACAATTTATTGTATCTATATAAACCTATAAATACTATGTGTCTTACAGTTGCGTAGAATCTTTAGTATGGTTCTAAAATTAATGAAGTAAACTTGATATCGAATAAATTCCTCTTTTTAATAGTGAAAAGTGTTTGAGTCTACAAGTTATTACAATGAAACTCCAACGCAGTAACGTATTGTTAATTTCATATAATATTTAAATAATTAATACTGTACCTATTAAAATATTAGGTATATACAATCAAAAATATTTTTATTTTAAATCCAATTTTTTGTTTGATATTACAAAATACATTTTATTCAAACCTATAATAGAGAAATTACTATTTACATTTATATTACTTGTTGACTGTATTTGTTCGTTTTAACATTTTACTTTGACACAATCATACCTGCAACAATAAATAAACAAATACAATTCAAGAATATTTCATGATTGAACATGATGAGTTTTATACATTTTGAGAAGAAACAAAGTCAATAATTTATTGATTATAATATAGATCAAGTTTTATTCAATATTCTAAGCTATCGATCAAGTATAACTTGGGATTATACCATATGGTTTTCTAAGAATCGAAATAAAAATTATTTTCTTATTGTAATCTTACTATTTGGAATTATAATACCAAATACACCATTAACAAAAAAAAAGAATGTGAAATAAAGACTTTTTCATACAAAACACAAACTTGTTGTAAAATGTCCTTATATATTTCTTATTGTATCAAAAATTAAACAAATATTTTTAAAATTGTAAAAAAAAAAAAAATTTAACTATTTAAAAAAAAATACTTCACAAAAGTTACAAATTATACATTGTTATTAGTAAAATGTGTTTACAGATTTAACAGCGAGTTAACACGTTTTTAAAGAAAAATTAATTGAAAAAATTAAAAATATTTTCAATACTATATAGGTACCTACGTTTAAAGGGGAACTAGTGATTGTATAATTTACAAGTTATTTAACTATAGATATTCAATTTGATATGATCAACAAGCTTAAAAAATAACCGATAGTTTCTTATAGCCGTTATATTTTCGTGTATAAAATAGTTTTATGTGACTTGAAGGTAGGTAGTAAACATTTAATAGTTACCTATGTAAAAGATAAGTAGGTATAATAAATGTACTCGCTTTTCGAAATATTAAAAGGATAAAACCACTTTACTAAAACGCCATCAGAGTGTCATTTCCTAAGAGACATATTTCTCTTCATTAAATGCACACCAGCATATTTTTGTCGTTTAAGAGCACGAAATACAATAATATTTACGAAAAACCGATAAACTCATGACCAAAAAATGATCTTTTTTTTACATCTAACACACTACATTGGTGCTCATTGATGTGCGGTATATAAATTTTAATAACTCAGTGGTCTCCTGAGTTTTGAATACCCGACAAATTATATTACTCAATACATCGAAACTAAATTACTTGACCCAAAATAATACACGTAGGTATAACCAGTAACGAGACTGTCAATAAAACAAAAGTTCTTGCAACCTGAATAATCACAGTCAAAGACATTAAAGCTTTATCAAATAAAAACAAATGTGATATGGTAAAACTATTAAGATTCTATACACCTATTAATTAATTCAAAAGAATTAAAAATAAAATCCCACAATCCTCCTTACTTTAAAAGATGACATGAAATCACTATAATATAGCAATTACTCTTATCATAAACTTATTGTGCTATTTGTATATTGTATTGTTTATGTCAAACAAAAATATATAGGTAAAAAAAATATATTATAATGTATACAAACTATAATTATAATAAAACAAATGGAAAATAAAATAAAATGTAAGACATAGAACAACCTTCCATAGTTAAGAAGACGTTTTGGAAGAATAGTTGTCTGGAAAATGAATGGATTATTTCTTTAATGTTTATAGGAATATATTTATAGACTGACAACAAAATTAAACCTGTTATATTATAGCCTTCAGTGTAGCTATTACTAAATAAAGGCTTTTAATCTCCTAAAAATGTAAATGGAACGTTCCACTTACGCAATCGACTCTGGGAGTGTTGCATTTACCTATATAGATATTAAAACACCAAATGTTTGAATGAAAATCCTTCAATAAAGTATTGACATAGATTTTAGAAGTTCTTTATTGGGTACTTATTTCAATTTTTCCATTCATACATTCAATTTTTATTTAAAAGTTGCATTAATCGGTAAAAAATTGTTTGTAACTTCAATGCATTTTTTAAAGTCATGACAACTTTGATTTTTCTTATTTAGAAACTTGGAAAGAAATTTTACAATCCAAAAATAACATCATTGTGTTTTATAAATCTTTCAATTGATTTTGAAGAAGCCTAAAAATTACGAAATAAAATTGGTCTCTTATAGTATTGTTCTGCAGGTGCAGGATCTACTGGAATATTATAACGAATGATAGAATACTACTGATCATGGTGTTTTAGCTGTTATCATTTACTATGATAAAATAAGTTTCTACTTCTTAAACAAATTTGTGAGATTCTTCCTCTCTATTTTCACAAATATAATAAATAATTTAAAGTTTGAACATAGTTATTGACGTACCTATTCACAATACCTACATGGATAAATCTACATTTATTTTTTGTAAAGAGTTACATAAAGGCATTATTGCAGCAAAGAGTTTTTCTATAGCTGATAGTTTTTTAAAAGTTGAAATGCTGCAAGCTGCAATTTAATTTAAATTATAATTATGTTCAACTGCTTGAGTTACCTTAAGGGCTTATGAGTCCGTCTTACAAATCCAAAACATAGCTAAAACTGTTTTGCACGGGTAAGAACCACTCAGTCTGTAATCCTAGTTGACCAACCAAATTTTCACAATAGAAAGAGAAGAATATTTACTATGCATCGTTGTTTTTAATTTTTCGATATCACGTGAACGAAAAAAAATTCTTATTGTTTAAAACTCCATTATTTTAGTTCTTTAAATCACAACATGATGTCATAGCGTTCAATCCAGCATATTTTATTGTATTATTTTTAATAGTGTTTGTTGACGTGTGCCTCAAATAATGTCTTTTATGAACATTTTAAGAACTTCTTATTATCGATTATTGAAAGGACGAAAGAATCCTGGACTTATAACTTAAGTAAAAAAACACAAATACTATGTGGAGTACCTCAGGACACCAACCTTTCTCCCACCATATTTAATATTCAAATTAACAAAATAAATGGCCTAACCATGGTAAACTAGTCTATTATGCTGATGACAATGTTATTTTTGTCAAGGGTAACTCTTGGGACATGTTTTTTTCATACATATAAGATGACCTGAGAAAAATCAATAATTGGCTACGCGCAAACAACATATTCCTCAATTTAGATAAAACTTACATATAACAACACTATATAACTAATTTTAACCAATCATATATATCCAGTCTGTATATTCACGAAAACGAATGCTTTAATCTGAAATCATGTATATGTCAAACTTCATTAAAAGTATTAAAATCATATAAATATTTAGCTTTTTTTTATCTCTCTAAAACCGTCAACAATAGCCATTAGCTATTGCAGATGTTACGGTTGGTATGGTTTGGAACAGTTGGTTGGAAACACATGTATTGCGTGGCAACATTTTTGCCATGGACGTGGATGGTCACCCATCCGGGAACTAGTTACTGTGGCCGTTGTTTACTCTATTCGACAATCACGTTGCTTAATTAAGCCAATGCGCCGTGCCAAGCGACTATTATTTCTTAGACATTGACATTTTGCACAACAAAACAGAAAACAATAAAACTAAGAAAAATAATCTATGCTTTCAAAAACTTAGTTAAATTACTAGAATAATTAAGAAAATTAAAATTGTATACCTGTTAGTAGAATCTATTATTAAGTATGGTATTACTTTTTGGGGAGGTCCCTACGATATAACACTAAAACCATAAAAAATAATAAAAAACAGAATAACAAAATATATTTAAAAAAATAATCATTTGTATCACACAAAATTTCTTTACTAAGAATTAAATGAACTTATTGTTCTACCGATAAAAAAAACTGTTCTAAAAAGCATCGGTAATTTATATAATTAAAAAATAAACAGAAAGTGTTACAGGCGACCCTCAGAAGATGTGAAAACATATTATGTATGAGCTTAGAAATATAGACTTATTATGTTGAATTTGAAGTATATATTCTTAATATAAAACACGTGCTTTCATATTATTTGTAAGATAGGGTTGAAAACTTTTAAGAATTATTTGTTCAAATTTTATTTTTCAGAACACAAAGAAATAACTTTCAATAGAATAAAATATTTACATAATAGGGAGGTACGCTACATACAAATTTACAGTCATACATTATATAAAAGTAACAAACAAATTGAAGTAAAAAAAAAATATTACCTCCATAGAAAATTCGCTTGGCACGAATTCCAATCTTGACCTACCTCCAAGGTTGACGCGCAGTCCGAGGTCCTAATTATATTGTTTAGTGGCAAAAGAATTTTCGATGTTTTTCGAAAAATTTGAAAACCCAGTAGAACTTCAGATGTAAAAATCGTCTCTCCTTATAATATAATAGGTATTGAGCATTACGCGATAACAATAACGATCGAAAATGTTCACTGCCCAAGCGGAAACATCTGAACGCCGTATAAGATGTTATTTTCACATCAATAACCCAATTCCCAGTATTGAAAATGGTTATAACAAAAGACAGTTATCAGATATTACTAAACCTACCTTTAATGCACAGAAAACTAACACAATCTACTTACTAATATTGGACGAAAAATATAAAATATGCTACCATTAGACATCAAAACAAATCCTTCTTTAGTTTAAAAAAGAAAATATCGGCTGCAGAATGAATAAAATATAACATTTTAAATATTTTATACCTTTAATCTAGCTGCTTCAGCATCGTATTTTATAATAATTTTATTTTATAAGTCTCCTTATATGAATTATTGTTAGGTACCTACCTACATAGTATGGTTTATTTAATATTAAAGTCTAAAATTTTAGGTAAAACAGTAAAAATATATTCTGTACTAATACAAACGTATAATATGTACTATTTATAAGATTTATTATCTTATTACCAATAATATTTACAACGCAGTTTAAATATGATATTGGTCATTTTTATTTCGCATCCTTAATGAGCTTACACTTTTTACACCTACCCATACCTTGTATTCATTGTATTTATAATTCATATATAGTAGCTATAGTTATTAGTTTGATCTTATGTCTAACTTTCAAGTGCATTTTCTACGACTTTAATAAAAACAAATAGATTAGTTTTCGACATTGATGGAGTATTACAGTACAACTGTTACAGCTCACTATACTATATGTAAGACGTTTTTTTTTGCTTATGGTAACATCTGATTACCTACCAATAACACTTACACATTGTTCAATTATATTGTTGACATTGCATTAATTAGTATTTACACTTATTTTATATCGTCATGATCTATACCTGCGTCCTGCGATGTGTTTGAAATTAAACCCAAATAATTTTTAAATTCAACGGAAAGAGCACAGGTAATTTTAACGCCGTAAAGTATGATAATACATATTCAAATTAAATTAAAAAATAACAATAAACCGGGGAAATCGTACTTATTTACTTATTGAGTCTACCTCATATTGAGTAGATCACAGTAATAGATGTGTTGAATTTGAATTCGGAAAACGATTCTGAGCGGAGTCAGTTAATCTGTCCTCCTATTTATAGGTATAAGGATATTTTGTTAAATATATTTTTTTATATTGCTGTAAGTAATTTATTGTTATATAAATATTACGGAAGGTTTAACTAATTTTCGCTTAATCAAATTTGATATACATATAATATATATATATAAATAACTATTAATTATATTTATATCATATGATATTTAGGTAGTAGTTATTATTTAGTAACAAGTCAATACCGACGAACGGCGTGAACAGGTTCAAGGGTTATTGTATTTATAGCTTGCCTTAATAGCCAAAATATTAAAAAAATTATCTCATGTTTATAATATTTAGCAATCATTTCAAGACTCTAGAGTTACCTAATTATTTTAAATAACAAACATTTTTTTTTTTTTGTGCCTCAGTCATTTATGTTACGCTGTAGTATCTTTGATACGGTGTATCAGTGACGGATTAATATCAAACGCGTGGAGAAATTCGAGAGAATTTTGACATTAATATTAAAATACACGACAATTAATTTTACTGAGGACAATAATTGTTAATAATAATAAATTTATTTATTTATTTTTAATAATTTTAATTATTATTAAATATATAGGTATTGAAATAAATTGTTAATGTAATATATTTTATATTTCTGATGAACTGGTAGCGATTACGTAGCAAGCGATGAAAGAGGCTGTTTCGGTACTCGTATAAAATGTAGAAAGCTCAATCAATAATAGTTATACCTATATGGTGGAACTCAGTGATAATTCAAACGAAAGTAAGTAAACACACTTGTCTTGGATATATATATATTATAATAAAATATAAATACACACTTTTATTATGGTTTATACCACGACGATTGAATTTGTGTAAATATTCTGGTTTTTCCTTATTCTTTGTATTTTTCAATTATTTTGAAAATTACTTTGGACCACCCAAAGTAACAACTATGATGGATCCAATTCACTACCAGAAAAAATCTTCCTAAGCATTTTCACTACTTTAAAAGGTGACTATAGAGTAGATAGCCACAAGTACCCAACAAACTCACATCGTTATAAAACCAACAAATATTAGTTATCTATTTATTTATTTTATATAATTCAAAAAGATACAATTTCATCGTGTTTCAATTTCATGTAATTTGGTGAACATCTAATATTTTCCCGTATTTTGGACATGTAATAATGTAACTCGAATGTAATGAATTATTTAGTAAATAAAACAAAATAATAATAAACAAATGAAATATACCCAGGATAAAAAATGTTTTGTTTTTAAAGTAAGGTAATTATTATTTCTGTGTAAAAGTTTATATTGCATAACCTAGTTAAATCAATGTTTGCATTTGCCGTTTATTCGTTTTTGTTTGATTATTTGTAAACATAAAACGTAAATTATATAATTATTTTAAGTGTGAATTTATCGAAACTTTTTTTTTTTTATGAAAAATATAATCTGTAACAATTTTTACAATACGCATATGTGATCCAGTAAAAAATGACAATGAGTAACATGATCAAAGAAATTACCAGCAGTTATACTTTTGACGTGATTTGTTTATTAGGATGACTATAATTAGGAGTTGATGAACTATTTGACATTTTCAGTAAGAAGTCGTTCAATAACTGTGGCGAGGAGTGATAGCAGTGAGCTTATCATAGCTTTAAATTAATTTAAGAAGTTAGCGAGAAGAGAGTTTTCGTTGTTTTGATTTGACGAGTTGGGTTTTGGGTCAGCTGCGGCCTGTGCGTAAGAAAGTTGGGGTATTGAGGATGAATTTGTTTCAAGTATTTGTTGCTGGGCAGTTTTATCGTTGTTAATCTATCAAAAGTTAAAAATTATTTTATTTTAAACACAAAAGTTTTTGGTAAATACATTACTAAAATCAAATTGTAAGAAAAAATATATGGACATTTTTATTTTGAAAATATATATTTAAATGTATGATTATATTTAAGTATTTAGAATTTCAAAATACATAGACACATAGGGTATAGCGTTAGGTTAGTCAGTATTGACACTTATCAAGCAATGCTTACTCAAGTGATTATTTTTATTCAAAATCTGATGATTGGAATTTTTAATTATATGACTTAATAAGGATCATATTTTTAAATTAAGTCATTAGGTTAATGATATTGACAAAATTATTGAATTTCAAATGCTTGAAAAAAAAACCCTGCCAATGTATTATAAATTTCTAAAAGAACAATTCAAGTAGGATTTCGTATTAAATTTTGAAGCCAAAACATTTATAAAACATTGCAAACCCTTCTAAATTTTAAATACATATAACAAAATTAAATTTGAATATGTCATTGGCTATAGAAAATGTAAATTATTTTAGCTAGTAACTGCAGAATATTTTTAATTTCTACAAATAATACTTTTGAAATTACAAAAAAAAAATTGAAATTGTTATTTTACGCGTGTCCTTATAACGTACATTTATTCCAATTTTAATTAAAAATTTTAACTTCAGCTCATAAAAAACGTTTGTGGAATTACACCAAATTTGTATTTAAAATTTGCATTACATTTTCTAGTTTTTTGACCAAGCAAGGATTTATTGAAAATTTGGTGATATTGAAAGTATATATATATATATCTACCTTTAATAGTTTTTGAATTACAAACAATAACATAAGAGAATCATTTAAATAGAAAACTGGTTTTGAGTAAAAATTCCAGGTTTTCAATTAATTTTTCAATATTGATCTGAAAAAAGTACCAACTATAGATATTATATATATTATAATATTCTAACAGATGCCACAATCAGAACGAAGCATTTTTTTTACTATAAAACATGTAGACATAGTACACATAAAAAACATACCTAATTTGTAAAACAATACATTCATCGCTCAGCTTGGAATCTAAAGTATATTGATGGATATAATATTTAATAATTTTAAGCTAAAATAAAAGAACTGGAAAAATAATTATTCTAATTAAATTTACTTATTTAACATAATATCTTATACAAATCGCAGTAATGAAGTTAAGTACTGCCTATTCTGCTTCAACAGTTATTCATTTATCCAATGGAATTCTTATAGAATACTATATTTTATTGTTTTATTATCTACTTTGTGTGCATTACATGGTTACAATTTCTAAAGTGTTCACTAACTTATATATTTACTAACTTTTTTAGTGCGTAATATTTATGTAAATATATATTTCAACTATATTTGTTGGTTTTCGCAATTAAATAAATCACATAATTGTCATCAATAATTATCCAATGTATATAACGGAATAATATCAATGACAATTATTTTAGTATTACGATCGTGCTTCCTTAGTTTCTACCAGCATTTCATTATTGGACTAAAATAACTAGTATATTTGTTACGAAAAATAATGAACATTTAAATTGTTGTGAAATATTGAAGTAAGGAATAAAATGAAATACATGAACATTTTTTCTATTACCTAAGAATAAAATGAGAATTGAAAATGTGAAAATGTAATGAAAAAAAATAATTGAAGTGGGTATAATATAAAAACTATTAAAATATATTTAAGTGCCTTATACAGATCACTATATTTTGCACAAAAAACCAAATATATGACAGCATAGAAAAATTAAGTAATAATATGTGTAAGTTATAGCTTATAACTTATAAGTTATAATATGTAGTAGTGTACTTTATTTTTTGGCGATAAAACTAAAAAATACTAATGTAAAAATATAAGAAAAAATTGAAATAGATTGTGATAAAATATACTGCATAACAATTCCATTTTTTAAGTCATGTCAGCTGACTATATACATTTTTATATTATATTAGATTGGCAGTGAAAAGTGATATTTAATAATAATTATCACAATACTACCAAATTGTATTTATAATTAACGTCGAGAAATTATAAATAGGTCTCAAACAACTATTTTACTAAATTGTACTAAAAAAATACCAACGTGATGGTTTTTTTTTTTTTGCTAGTTAACTAAAAGTCGTTTTAAAGTACTTAAAAACAAATGTATAAAAACTTTATTTAAACCATTAAATTGTATAATTATATTTAGCTAAAGTAATATAAGATACAACTTAGTTAATTAACTGCATTTTTTAAGTAGTCTAAACATCTACATTTTTTGACACATAATGCAAATTACTTAGTTGAATTAATCATGACATATTATGCATTTATTCTTAAGACCAAATATCGGCGTTTAAGGCATCCGGTGCCAATGTAATTTTGTACACAAAAATACACTCTACAAGAAAAATGATCCTGTTCTGTAGAATCAACCAAATTTAATAATTTTTTTATCAACTAATAGTTAGTGGATTATATTCTACAGGTCACATCGAACTACATTTTTCAATATTTTAATCTTAAACTTTATAATGTGTTTTCAAAAATAATACAATTTTAAGCATTTTTTTTTAGAAATTATACTATACCATTATTTGAAATATAATAAAAAAATTGAGTTCAATGGGTCTGTATGTAGTCTTCTTCTTCCAAATAAAAAAATAGTTATCAAAATCCGACAATTCCACAAGGCCTGAGAGTTATTCCCATGAAGTAATTTTTTTCTCGATATAATACACCCTATCCACAGCCCTTAAATAAGTATTGGGTAGTAGATTAGTGTAAAAGTATTATAATTAAAGTGACAAATTAAATATTAGTTTAATTTTCAAAATTTCCGCAATTCTATTAAACTTATAAAACTGGCACTGCTCCCTTAAACTGTATCTCCGGGTGATTTAGGTATGAATGGACGATTCTGTTTAATAACCACACTAATGTTATTTAAATACTTTTAATAGGCTGGTAGGTACTCATATGATTTACTCTTCAGCTAACTTTACTCAACTTACAGTCGATAAATTTCTATGTTATAGCTTAACTTGTTGCAGGTAGGTTATTTTCACTGGGTGATTTATTTAATGTTAGGCTACAAATTATTCTGCAATAATTTAAAACAAAATATTATCAATAAATGAAGATATGTTACGATCAATAATAGTAGTTACATGTATTTACAGCAGTGTAACCATTAGACAAATTTGATATAAATAAATAAATTATCAGAGTATTACTGAAACGTTTTTAAAATACTTTGAACCCTTTGATTATATTTTTGGCATGGACACGAATTAAAACGTATCGAGCTTTTTAATTCAATTAATAATTCAAAATATTGTTCAAACTCAATATGATAAAATATATTGATGAGTGCATTTTTCGATATCCTTTGATAAATGTACGACATATGGTCAAATGTATTGAATTATTAAAATACTTGCAGTGTATCAGACATTGATATATCAATTATTGAATTATTTAAATATCTACGCACTAATGCGTTCATTTTGACGTATTTTGTTGCATATTCAAATATTATAAAAATGTACAATTCAACATTTAATTTTATTAAGTTTTTTTTAAATAAACTTTTAGTTTGCTAATAATTTTATTTTACGTATGTGGATAGCTATTATCTCAAAAAAAAAAAAAAAATGAATTTATTTTCAACAAAAATATTAATATTGAATAATTATTAAAATTAATTTAAAAATACTATAAAACTAAGAACTTATTGAAATTGTATTCTATCATTAAGAACGGATTTATAGTATATTATCGTGCTAGTCGAGTCATAGATTGTTACATGATGTAACATATTATTAGAACGCAACCAAAATAATAATTTTTTGCATCAATATATTTTTTATTTTATTGTTCATTATAATTCAACGTGTTTATTTTCCAACAAAATGCAAATAATAATAAATAAGATTTTCATCTGATTACATTGGTAAGTTATAATTTAGTTGAGATAAATTATGTTGTTATAGAAACTATTTATTATATAACCATTTTTGTTAATATTATATTGCTCATAGTTTAAAAATGAAAATAATATGACTCACACAATCTACAAGTGTAGTATTATTATAAGTTTGGAAGTAGTGATCAATCATTTAACTCAAAAGAACGATTCTGAGCGAAACTCTATTTAATATAAAATATATAATATAATGTATTTAAGTTTTTTAATGGTTTAAACTTTAAACGTTTTAAATGATGTTGATTATAACTAATGTTTTTAACACATTTTAAACTTATCTTTACTACATTGTTTGATTTACCAAACAGTTTTCTATTAACTATAATAGTATAATATAACTATTAACTATTGTTCAAGAATAGTTGTGTTTCATATTTAAAAATATATAATGTGGGAAATTTCAGATTAAATTATAATTCAAAATGTATTCATATTACGTAAATACTTTGGTTTGAAAGTTGAATAGTTTTCCTATCAATTTTAGATTCTGAACGGCGTAATTACCTAATGTATTTGTTTTACAATGATGCATGTGTGTTTTTATGTTTGTCATAATTTTTTGGAGCGTTAAAATTCTTCAGTATTTTACTTTGAGGGTAGTCTATGGTAGAAAATTGGATTTAGTAAGTAATTCGAGAGGCCAAAAATGAAAAATAACTTAAAACATAGAATTTTTAACAAAAGCAGATTTTGACATTTCACTTTTTTGTTATAATTTATTAAGTTATTAAAATAACTGTAGAATCTTAGCACTTATACAAAATATTTATACCTGTATTTCCTAGAAATAATATAATTAATCATTTTTATGATTGACATTAATTATAACTATATAGTATTATTCAAACATTTTAAATGTTCGGGTTTTTAATTTTTGTGAATAAATAAAAAATATTATACAAGGTTCCTCATAAGTTATTCTAATCGGAATTTAAAATATCAAATATACAATAACAATCGTTTAATACTAATTGGTATTTAAAATAAAAAATACATTTAGTTTTGACATTCAAATGGCTTATAATGCAATATAAGATTTATACATGAATTAAAAAAAAAGTTTAAGTTAATTTGATGTTCACATTTTGAAAACGTGTTTAAATAAAGATTTATCTTCAAATGGTTTATTTAATGTTGTTATAATTTTAAAAATATTAATCGTAAAATCTTAAAACATACCACTATAATTGGCTACTTTAATTATAATTGTCTACAATACACAATAACGGTTTTAAATAAAATATGTATAACAATAAAAATATTTACACCTTGTTAAAAAGCTTAAACATTTAAAACATGATTCCTAGTACCTAAATGACTTATAGTTTGGTTTATTTATTTTTATGATTTTTAGCAGTTAAAAAATATTAAAATAACATAAGTAAGCATCTTTATTTTTATTATACGTAAGAGTTTCAAGTTCTGATTTAAATGAAAAGTGACCATTTTTCTTTTAACATTTTGGCTAAGCTACCTATATCAACTGCGATTTTTCCTCTTACAATTATTATTGTTATTTTGTTTATGGTTCAAATAATATTTAAACTTATCTAATGCTTATGATATTTGATAGGATTTTGAAATATTAGAACTTTTCTATTTTTTTTCTGCTACGTTTTAGTATAAAAATGTTAATGTTCGGTCAAAAAGCTTTACAATTTAAAACAAGATTCCTCATAAACTGCATAATATTAAGTTGTATTTATAACAATTTAAAAATATAAAAATACATCAAGTTTGTAAGAAATTGTTACATATTTACATATCCGTTACAATAACGTGCTCAATTACTAGGTACTTTTTTAAGTTGTTTTCGTATTTTAATTAAAATTCCATATTAAACCCTGGGTACCTACTTACAATAATGCTTGGGATAATATTATGAAACTTCTCAAGATACGCAATGAATTTAATTTATTTATAACAATGTTAGGCGTAATTGATCTGGATTTAACCTTTTAATGAATAAAAGAAACTAATTATTCCTTTTTTCCAAATAGATTTATTTAAAATGATTACAGGCTAGAAACATTTTAGTTCTCTAAGGAATTTGTCAAAGGAACATAAATAAAAACTAAACTTATACATTTAAATGAAATATAAACGGTTAATAAATACGTTAATTATTAATTAAATAACTTATGTTGTATAGTTTTATCTTAAACAGTTAAACAGTTTTAAATTTAATATAATAAATAACCACACAAAAGATGAAGTACGTTAATAACGAATTAAAAGTAAAATACTGTTGTTAACATCCTAAATGGTTTTTAAAATTTGACATACATCCGGACAAAAGTTTCAAAATATATGTAATTTGTAAATTTTTTTTTTAATATCTAAAACTTCAATGTTTTAAAAACTAAAAATCATATTAATTAGATCCATAGACATAATTTATGATGTTCTTAATTTTGTTTCTAAATTAGTTTCACTTTAATCGTGTATAATATGATAGTTTAAATATTTAAACACGTAGATTTAAAAGATAGTACCTACCTACCCAATTTTGTTTGTACATTTAATTATTTTTATTAAAAAAAAATGACATTTTGTAATTTAAATAATACTGTTGAAAAAGTGAACCATAATTTATTTGTATACAGAAAAACTAGTTGCATCTAAACAAAACTTAAGAATTACACGAAACGGTGAAGAATCGATCGTGTCTTATTAATTTTTACATCATAATTATTCAGCAATTCGTAATATTTTTTTGTTCACAATTTTATAAATTTTAATTTATTAAATATGTCAATACTGTTGGGTATATTATTAGGTAAAATTTTGTTAACAATGTTATTTGGAAAATGCAGAAATCGATTTGATTATTTTTCAGGACTATTGAATAAACACCATCTCGCTATTTGAGGAAACATAATACACATAACCCTAAGAGAATCCCCAAGACACATTACAGCGTATTTCAACGAGGATATTTTTTTCATTTTGTTCAGTTTATCTTCTGACAATAAATAAATTACCATTTTCCACATTATCCAAATCATATAATAGTTGATACCGTGTAAACAATATTTTAATATAATGTACTTGTGGTCTGTGGTAGTTGGTATTTGGTTGGGTGGGTAGGTGGGTAGAAGGTTGTGGTGCTAGAATCCCGGGTTTTCGAGTAGGTGCGGGATACAATCGAACAAAGTACATAATACACCCATAATGAATACATATGTAATGTGCATATCTTGTTACACTATACCATCTGAGTCAACACGTAGAAAAAACCTACGGAAAAGTAACGAACATATTACGGTGGTAAAATAATAAATAAAAATAAAAATTATTCATGTAATAATATCTGAATCATCCACCATAAAACTACGTGAGTGGAAATATGAACGCGATGATTTTATATTATTGCAATATTATATTTTATAACCTGGCGATTTTTTTTGCACGTGGTCGTACTCAATGCGACCTTCACTGCACTTGGCTTTCAAATAAGTAACAATTGCCAGTGCTGTCAAATATCCAAATAATGATTTGGTAGGTATGCATTATTATGATAAAGTATTATGTCATAAGTATTATTGAATAGATCCAACCAACTCCCACACCTTCTGCTGTAGCAATAATACCTATACATTTTCATTTTCCGAAAAGTCTGTTTTCACTCACCCTAACACTATGTAGAATAAAATAATATATATAATTAATCTGTAAGTAGCCATATTGGTTTATAGATACTGCAGAATAAAGGCTGTGTGTTTTTGACGGGATTGTCTTTTTTTCATCTTTGTGAATTTACGACCAGTTTTCATGAGATGCAATGTTAAGTCAAGGCCCATATTTTCGTTTTTTGATCTAATTTATTGGTAATAATAGCAAATTTGTTTAAAGAATATAAAGAATTAATTAATTTTCATTCCTAAAAGATACCAACGGGATTCTGCGGTACAGTGTGTTATAGTTTATGATTTTAATTAAGCCCTTTGGATGCTTAATGCTTATGTATTGGGCAGTATGCAGTAAATATAAAAAAAATGTATTATAAAGGTACCGTCTATAAATACAAAAATATCAAAAAAAATTTTCAGTCACGTTGAATTTTTAATTAAACTGTTAATTAATATTATATGGTCATAATTTCCCAGTTAATAAATGATTAAAAAAAAGGACAATAGTTTAAAATGAATTATATTACCTATATATGTATATAATATGTCTTATTTCTTGCGTAAAGTGATCAAAGTGTTAGTCAGCTCATTTGTATTATATTTAAAGTACATGGTCAGCCGATCACCACGAGTCCGAAACGCACACTTTACGTTACACAACTTGGAACCAACGTAATAAAATGCACGTATCACGTATTCGCGTTTGCATTGGTAGGTACCTACCTATATTATTGAAAGGGCCGTCCCGGAGGTGACGATATCGGCCGAAATTTAGTGCTACGCAGTCCCGGACAGCGGCTAAGAGTGTGTAATATAATATCCGGATGCGCATAAATATATTACGAAGCAGTTACCACTCGCGTGTACCATGATGTACCTATATGTTATACGCAGTGTGTGCATTGTGTTCGATAGCATACGCGAACCATCGGTACGGCGGTGACAGACTGGTACAGGTCTCCGAGACAACGGCGACCGCGGTGTATGCAATAATAGCGTTACGTGCGCGACGGTGTACTATAATATAATGTATATTATGGGGAGCCGAGGGACGTTCCGGATTTTCGGAAAACCGTGACACTGACAAGTGGACCCGTATTTGTTGTACGTTTCCCGCGGCCATCTCGGTTTCGATCGGTTTCGGCGATATTTTCATCAGCGACGCGAGAGACCGAGATAGGAATTGATAAAGGGTTGGAGAGAGACAGAGAGACGGAGATACAGAGAGACAGAGGACGAGGGAACGTTGGATATTCAAGTACATATACTGTATGGTCTCATCGCGCACGATGAAGGTATACGGTCAAATCCCTCTAGTACACATACCTATATAATATATTATATTTACCTATATAATATATTTAACCGTTTCGCGTAAATCTCTGCCCGAACACACGGCGTAGCTAGTACCTATCCAATAAAATGGGCCACACGCTGCACACGTATAATATATACCTATAGGTACTTTACAATTTGCATAGAATATAGATATTTGTTGTAGGTATAGGTACGGGGAATGAAAAGGAAAGAGCAATTGTTGTAAATTATTATTGTGGTGATTATAAACAAAATATTTATATAAAATATAGATATTGTTAATAAAACATTGTACATCGATAACATGAAAATGTAATTATGTATTTAGTGTGAATCTGTACTAATAACAGTAAAAAAAAAACGAGTAACTGGGAATAATACAAATATTACGTTTTAAATTTAAATTTTGAATAATTAATATACGCAATTCCACCGTTATATTATTTTTTTTGCAAAATTTTATTTTCCGATCAAAAATTCACAAACAAAAATAATTATATTATATACAATTTATATACAATCAATAATATAACGTATGTACTTAATAATGCCTCTAGGTTATAGTGACTGGATATTGGTCACATCAATATGGCTGTACATTATACCGTTCAGCAGTGGCGTATTTACGGGTTCAACCCCCTACCCCCCCTCCCAAATAGGCTAAATTTAGACAAAAACCTAAATACGCCACTCCCGTTTATTATAGGAAGTAGACGCGTGATTCAAATGTTGATCGAATGTTACGGTACTCACTACTCAGGTACCTATCGATTGCGTTACAAATGTGGAAATAATTTCCAACCGTCCTTTATTTATTTTTTCACTCCCGTATAATCGCGTCCAGATACGGTGACGAATGTCGTCACGTCGTACCGCCTTACAGGGTCCTACTCAGCTCCAACAATATTGTTTTAAATTGTGCCATTCTTTTCGGCGATCAATCGTATGCTGTCAACCCGCGAGAATCGTTTAAATACGTTCTCAATATTCTAAATGGCCTGCCATTATGTTAATTGTAACGTATTTTGTTTTGTAATAAAGTAGGTACTCACCTAAAATGCAAGCAAATTGGACATTCTATTCACACGCTTCACGCACTTTGGTGCACGATAGATTGTAAGATTTTAATAGTTATAAATATGCGTTATTTTTCATTAAAATAATGTTGAAAATTGTATTAGGTACTGAACCAAAGTGTTGGATATAATTTTTCTAGACTAATTAATATTTACAATAACTTACTACATTTTAAAATTTGTTTTAAAACATTTAATATACATTATACCTAACGCTTATAATATAAAATATTATTTTATAGTGTAATAGTTATCAAGTTTTTTTAATGAACAGTTTTGAATTCTAAGATTAATGGGCATTCACTTGCAGAAGTAACTGTCCAATTTTAATTAGGTACCTACCTGCATAACGGTTTTATTTTATTCTACAAATATATTATATAGCCTAGCTTATACTTTTTGTTCTAAATTCAAATATAAATTATTTATTCACGGAAAATAAATAATGCTTTTAAAAATAAAGCAAATGAAGTTCCTACTATATTCATTGCTTCACTTTTATTCGAATATCAAGTAAAATAAACATTTAAAATACAAACAAAAATATATACAACTATAATCTAATCTCCGGTTACCCATTATAAATTATGTATGTAGGAGAACATTGGGAAAAGTGGAGACTCCTCCGAAACGGCTTCAACGATTTTTCCGACATTTTTTCTGTATATTTGGTAGGTCTGAGAATAATTCATAGGCTATTTTTAAACCCCTAGGTATTAAGGGTGGTCCACCCCAAATATTTTTTAATATCTTTTGTAACCTTAAGGTCAAAATAGGTTCCTTTCTCAGTGGTCAATAACTGATAGGTGACAGTGGTATATATGTGTCATATCTTACCTAGCAAACATCACGAAGTAGGCATGAGAAAGAAGCCGGTCGCTCTGACTCCCTACATAGTTTTTGGCCATTATTGTTAATGCATCGATCGTAGCAGTGACGTTTCATTTTCTCAGTTGCAACCATCATGTCAACTATCAATTTGAAGAGCTATAATTATTTTATTCTCAACTTATTAATAATTGCTGAGGATAGGTAGTTCTCAGTTTCAGTTAGTCTCATAAAAGTCGATATCACTCAACACGTGTCATGACCTCCCAAAATGGACGCCAATTGTGTTACCTATATTAGCAATACTATTATACTCAGTGTAAAATTTGTATATTTATTAATTTATAACAAATGTGTGTTAGTGGTCACGCTCCTCTATAACGGATCGACCGATTTTAATGACATTTTTTTATATATTTTGTAGGTGTGAGAATGGGGAATCGTAAGTTCCTACACGAGAGTAACAGGTAGACAATTACATACGTTAATTGATGATAATATCGTTATGTGATATGTAAGTTCCTACACGAAAAAAAAAGGTACGTATGTTAGTTCCTACACAGTAAAATGCAGGTACATGTGTAAGTTCCTACACAGTAAAAAGCAGGTACATGTGTAAGTTCCTACACAGTAAAAAAAGGTACATACACCTGTAAGCTCAGAGCTTCAGAAATAAACCTCATAAAATATAATATTTTTTTTTATTGTTTTATTAAAATAAAATTATTAAATTGATAGGTAATATTTATTTTTTAAATTATTAAATATTATATAGAATGCATTACTAATATTTTTTTTTACAATAAATGATGAATTATTATTATATTACAATTATTATTTTTTAAATTATTAAATTGATAATATTAAATATTATAAAAAATTATATAGAACGAAGGGTTAAAATGTATGACAGTATTATAATATAATATAACTGATATTAGATTGATAACTTATAATATACTTAGTGTAGGAGCTTACAGGTGTATGTACCTGCTTTTTACTGTGTAGGAACTTACACATGTACCTGCATTTTACTGTGTAGGAACTTACATATGTACCTTATTTTATCGTGTAGGAACTAACATATGTATCTTGTTTACCTGCTAGGTCTCGTGTAGGAACTTACATTCGCCCGTGAGAATAGGTCATACCTACTACTTCACCCTCCTACCCCACCCTGGTAGGACGGAGATTTTAAGATTTATGGTGGAAATTTTAATTTATAATAAACAATATTTTTTGTTTGTAAATGGTTGCTAGAAAATAGTATTTATTATTTGGTTGGCATTGGTTAATCGGGCAGATCAAGTACAAAATCGTGGTGGTAACTTAGACGACCGCGTAACGAAAATAATAATGTTCGAACTTCAAATAACGTATTTATCCGAAACAAATTTTCGAACATTGCCTACCAAGGTGGATGAGTTGACCTTTGTCCTCGATTAAGAGTTGCTATTTCTTACTGGCAACAAAATTCACGGGATAAGCTAGTCTATTTATGTAACGTTTACGATTGATAATACTATACGATTTATAGCTTCCTTGGTAGTCTTAGGTTGTGTGAAAAAAGTTTTGAATCAAATTTTCGATTATCTTACGGCTATACCAGTATATATAAATAACAAACCTATACCAAACTCCAACGCAGCCAAATATCTAGGTCTAATTTTCGATAAACGTCTAACTTGGGCTAAACACATTTATACAACAAACATAAAATTAAACAAACGACTGTACTCTTTCAGACCCATCCTTGGTAAGTTCTCAAAACTATCCCTCAGAACCAAAATTCCCATCTATAATATTTTCCTTGAGTCAATATAGTTATACGGTATACAGGTCTGGGGAACTGCCAAAAAATACAAGTGTTCCAATCTAAAATCATCAGACTCATAAGTATAACCAATGCTCCTCCTTATATCTAAAATCACACTCTTCATACAGATCTTCATATTTCTAAAGTCAGTGAAACAGCCAAGCTATTATATTCTAAATTCATAAATCGCCTTATTATCACACTAACCCTCGTGTTAAAAAGTTACTATCCATCTCCATTCCTGGAAAACCCCCTAGAAGACTCAAGCGACAATGGCCTCGAGATCTTATAAATTAAACACAAGAGAAAAAAAAATACTAAATAATTTGTAAATTCGCCCCGAAGTGGACTACATATCACATTTTAAACACACGTCAGTCTTTAGGAGCTTTTATTTTAATTTTGCTAGGTCATAAAATAGATGCAAATATGAATGAAAAAAACAAAGATAATTTATGAGAAATTTGTGAACTATAAAACTCTAAAAGTATTGCAAATTAGCATGCACTACTAGGTTTTTGTTAAATAACTTTGATATTTTTTGTATAATTGATCATCATTCAATCTTCTTGTGAGAATAATATTGAATCCTTATCAGTATCCAAATTCAATGATTTATCATTGCTTTAAAATCATAGATATAATTTCTTAGTAATTTATAGTTGTTTTCGCATTAATTTGAACGACTTTAAGGTATTTTCGTGTAAATAGAATTTACTGAAATAATTACTCATATATTTCAATATTTCATGTCACTTAGGAACAAAGTTTTAACACTGAACCTAAATGCGTCAAACACTATTATTAATATATCGCGTTGCGTCCTATGGGTATGACTCTAATAATAATAACATTTCATGTTAATAAACTAGATTGTTAAAAACAAGAGGACAAAGGTGGGTTTAAAGAAGAATCTAAATGTATCAAAAGCATTTAATGAAAGTTCAATTTTCATTATAAACTAATTATAAGAGTTAACATAATCATAATAGACACTAGAGTGACAAACAATAACCACGTGTCCATAATACAACGTTAAATAATGATTAATTTAAAAAAAGTGTTACAGAAAGATAGCATTTTAAAAAACAAACTTAGAAATTATAAATTTAAAGTATTTCATGTATTTAATGTTTAACGATAGGTACCTACATAATCATATTTTCATAGTAATTTATTTTTCCTTTATTATGGTTTATCTACTTAGAAAAAACAAATGTATTGATTTTAGTACGTTAACTCATTTAAAATTACCGCTATGCCATAATCCTGACTATGGTAACTTAATGTTTGGAAATTAAATTAATTGAAGGTAGTATTAGTTCAGAACTAAACTTTTCGTTTGAAGCTTATAAATATGCAACATATTCTTTTCGAAGGTGCAACTATTGTCTATTAGTTGATAAATTAATCTTAAGAGAAAATATAATATCACCTAATCTATAGAAACAAAATATGTATTGTTATTTGTTTGCATCAGAGCAACTCAAATGTTGATCAATTTATAAAATATATAATATAGGTATAAATGTAAATATGTAAATACTAAATATATCTTATTGAAAAATTTACTTAAAAGGTACCTAATTAATTTTTTTTATAAGAACTAATTATCAGCAATTACTTTTCCTATGAAGTGTCCATGGGTTTTGTTGTTAATATCTATTGGACGTTAATTAATTTTTAGGTATATGCCTGCCTAATAAAGCATACGGTTTAACATTATCGTTTAGAATGAGATTGGTTTTAAAAAGTGTTTTTCAAGTTACAACTAAACGAGAGTTTAAATTAATATCGAGTTAAGTTTGTTGAAAATTGAAATATAATTTAATTTGATTAAAATAATTTTAGTCATACATGAAATCCACAGTAAAAATTGCAGTGTTTCAAGTTGTGGGTGATATTCGTATATTTATTTCTTTTACGAGCAACAACATACATATAATTATTATTATAATTATTAGGTACTTTAATTATATAATATATCTACTGCTTTATATACCAGGCATATTATACGAATATAAGTTCAATCAGTTATAATTCCATTATATGTCAACGTACATGCAGTGCATGTCTAACCTGGCTCAATATTGTTTACCGTACCAAAGAGGCTTGTAAAGGATTTAATGACTGGATTAACTTATATTTACATGCTTCATCCCTTTTTAATACCCATTTACAACTCTTTAATTTGGTTATAAAAAATCTATATTTTTATGAAATAATAGAAACACATATAAACTTTAACTGAGCTTTATATATTATTTATATTATTTATTTATTCATGATAATCTAATCGGTTTGAGACTAACACCGAAGATTTAATATTTAAATTACTATTTAACTTATCTTAATAAATAACTTGTGAGTTTTTATGAATAATCTAGTTTTACGAAATTGCGTATTGAGAAAATATAAATTAACCATGGTTCATGAGTTTATTCAAGTTCACACATTATGAATTATTTCCATATTATCTCTATGAAAATTAAAATTGTTCTCATTATCTATTGCTTAATAATTACTTAATATTTTTAAGATATAATAATGACAATGTTTGTTTGACTATTTCTACAAATTACATAATTTAAAAGTAATATTCAAATCACATTTTTAGGTATGTAATTTAATATATTTTTCGTCTAAATACTTCGACTTCGAAAAAAAAAATTGCCAAATACTGAAAACCTTTAACACTATCATGTCTAATTATAATGTCAATAATGGTTGAGAACTAGAGTTTCGACAAAGACAAATGATCTTGGTTTTTGTCTTTATTTGGTACTATAAATGATAAATCAAACTATTTTATAGAGAAAAAAAGTAATAAAAACATAACAATTTTATATAGACAGAATTTACTTTAGTTTTAATCATTATACTAAACTATTTTTACTATTGTGTTAGATTACTGGGCTATAAAATATAGCAATTAATTTAATATTATATTGTATGTTAATACAATACAATTATAAGAACCGGTCATGTTATTATTATGTTGTTATTATAAATAAATTATACTTTGTAATAAACATACAAATTTCGCCACAATTAATTTAATTATACCTATGCAAATGAGAAATGTTTAATTCTTACAATTTTCAATACAATAAAATAAAACTAATGATTAAAATTTTAACAAATTAGCAATCTTAATGATTTGGTGTGAATTTCTGTTTCTTATTAATTTAAAATTATAAGTCGTACCTATTGTTAAATCTTTTATATTTTGGATTAATTTTGAACATGAACTAAAACTTATTATTTGTATTAATAAAATACAAACTTTGTCACTGGCTGATGAATAATCTTCGTGACACCAATACGATATACAAAAACGCATAAGATAAAAATAACTAAAGCAATATTTTTGCATAAAAACGAATAATTCAAGTGACTTTTTTCAAGTTAAAGTCTTAAGGTTTCATTATCACATCTTTATTTAAGTATTAAAGACAAAATTGGAACACAGACTATGACTTCAATGATCAAAATAAACTACATTAAAACAGTGTTAAGAAATAAAAATATACTTTTTAAATGTTTATAAAAAATGAAAATCTCATTTAAAGTTTTTTTTTTTATTATTCTCATTAAAAATATAACCTACTGAGAATTATTTAATTAAGTTATTTTCTTTTAATTGTGACAATAAGTTATTGTTTTAATTTCATATACATATTGCATATTTATCTGAAAATTATAAAGTGAAAACAGCATATAATACATATAAATCTATGCTTAATGTTATTATTTTAGATTCTGAGCGGAGTGATGAATGTATTGAATTACAATCATGTAGGTTTTATATTTGTTTGACATCATTTTTTAGGACAGTAAAAAATACCTTTTTATCTTTTCTGGTAAGAAAGAGAATCTAGTTGATACTTTAAGTAAAAAATTCACAATACTTTTTTACAACATTGGGAAAAAAATTAGAAAAACATGACATCTTATGAAAATCAAGTTTTCGACAAAATGTATTTTCCTATATAACTTTAATATCAAAACGAATAGCTGTAAAGTGTAGATAATTGAAATTCTTAACAAATTTTTATATTAACGTTTTCCATTACATTGTATAATTTAAAAAATATTTTGATTTTCTTTGTGATATTTATAGAAATATAAAGTATTCTATTTTATTCAAATTTAACACATCCATTTTAGCGACCCACTCACAAGACGACCTACGGTAAGCGGATAACCATTTCACAACTGTCCATCTTTTAGATTCTGATCGGAACGATAAATATAATGATTTTACAATGATGTGTGTGGTTTTTATTTTTATTTTTTTTTTGTGTCTGTCATTACAGTTTGATGCAGTCCAACTGATAAGATTTTCTCCAACAGTACCTTGTTCAATGGGAAAGTGAATCAAGTTGCTGCATTCCGAAGGCCGTTTTTAAAATTCCCAATAGTTTTCAAAAGCACAGGAGAAAACAAATAAAAGTTAAGGGAAAGCGGGAATTTTTACGCAAAATCGGTTTTCAACAAAATTTCTACAGTCATAATTACAAGTAATATTTTTGAATAACAACAAGAAAACTAATCCACTTTTTTCGAAAACTATTTTTAGGAAAAATTGCATTTATTATATTATTAATTAGATCCAATTTTCCATCAAATACCATCCCTCACAGTAGAAGTTCGAGTCAGTTTTTCTATTATAAAACGTTATATTTCAAATAAGAAACAAAGGTAATTATAAAATCAATACATTCAACGCTTCCCTAAGAATCAAAAATATTACAGAAAACTTTCCCCTTCCTATTCAATCGAGCGACGAGATTCCGGGTTCTGAAATTCTGGTGGAAGTGTTCACTATCGTATTTTAACGAGCATAGTGATAGGACAATATTTCAAACGCATGCACTAAAATACCACAATTTTTGTTCCAAAAAAGGAACAGACAGAAACCCGAAATTAGTGGCAAAGTTAAGCTAATGCATGAACTTTTCATTTTTCGATGGTAAAAAATTTTGCAATATGTGGTACTATTTTAAATATACGAGGTCATCTAGATTCAAGACTTCTAGATTCTAGAAAGTAATAAGTTGAAACTTAGAACTTTGTTAAAATTCCGAAATGTATACAGATATATGTTTTTGAGCTATAATTCTTTGAGCTTAGTTGGATGGTGATAATCGTCAAGAACACGTGATATCTGAACCGTAAGGTGGTTTTTTCGTTACCATAGAATTCCATCCGACTATCCACTGGTAGTTTTATAAAAATTAGTAAGTTGTAATTTTCATAATTAATATTACAACTCGTATTACTTGCCCTAATAATATCGACTAGATTAGATATAGATATAGTGGTATAGTACGTAGTTTAATAATAGTTATGATTAAATATTATTTATTCATTATAAATAGTATTATGTATTAACTATTAAGAAATAAGAGATACGCAATGAATAAGAATATTCCTGTAAATATTTCTTATTATTTAGTTATCTGTATATTCGAAGTTCAATAGGTAAAAGCAAGTTCACTTGAATGATGAACGATATGAAGAATTAATGAAATCCATGTTTAGAATTAGAAATATGAGATCACACTCGACTTATTTGAGTTATGCGCTTTGCTCAATCAACATGAACTTGAAAACAGAAAATCTAGAATGAAAAATGTGAAACTCCAAGTTATTTTTGTTTAAAACTGTCAATAATATTTATTACAGAATACAGACTACTATAACAGTGGTGTATTTTCTCGTTTTTATTTATAGTTTTATTTTTATACTTTTATGTGATTTAAAACCTTAGAAAAATTATTGAAAACCATATTAATAGAATATTTATAATGATTGACAGTACCTAGTTTGATTATAAAAATGTATGATTTGTAAATAATATCATTTGATAACTGATAAGTAAGTTATTTAAATTAGTTAAATTGAGTACATTTTTCTGAATAATATTTATCTTCAACATTAGTATGAATTACGCCAGAAGTGAATACGAAAATAGTGGCGGTGGAAATGGTTTAATTAATCGATAAAATACAAACTTACGATGTATTAATATACATTTTGATATGCAGTAACAACGTTTTTACCGTATACCATGGGTACTTGGTCATATTTAACCATACAAATACGGTAATTACCGTACACCTGAATATACATCGCAGGAACTGCAAACCATCGGAGCTCACCCTCTTGCCAGAGTCACAGAATATAATATATAATAAAAAACCACCAGACGTGGTATACGGGAAACATTGTGCGCTACTCTACTTTCGTATTCCTCGCTACACTAAATGGTATGCAACAATAAATTAAAAATTTGTTTATATAAATCCAATCAAAGTTTAATATTCATTAAAGTATTAACTTTGGTCATGTGTATTGACACACACATTTCTTTTACCGTTGCAATTACCTGTTATTATAAAAATATAAAATAATATATTAATGTTTGTATTATGGTTTCATTTACCACGGTTTGTTATAATACTACACTTTAATTATATTCAACCACTTTGGTAACTAGTATGCTCTTCGATCACACATAAATACATGGTACCTATGTCCCATACATGTATATATTATTATCTATGAGCATGGTAGTCGACAGCCTATATTATATTATTATATAAAACAACATATGACAAACATTTACGTCAGCAACGGTTGTCAACGCGTCAATAACGCAAAGATTTGACACAGCAAGTCCGCTGTCGCCTATGAAGTATTCACTTAAAAAAAAAGGAAGCCGGAGAAATAAATTAAATTAAAATCTAATTTTATAATATATGATAACCATAATAAATCAAATTAATTATAGATATAAATAGAAAATTGAGTTTTTTCTATCTTAAAAAGTATATATTAAATGCCTATTTTAATATTAATAAAATAAAGTTTATTTTATTAATAGGTAGTATCAGAAGTTTATTTTTTTTATAATTATTTATAACTCAAAATTCAAATTGAGATGAAAAGTTGGAAACTACATTACATTTCTTACATTACTTTTTTGAGAGTGCTTAAGAAAGACATGCAAAAAAAAAACTTATAAAAGTAGAGATTTTTCCGTAGCTATGGAATTTAATCTGGCAGTGAGTACAATACGCATGCAACATTAAATAAGTTTTAATGTTTGTTTCACTTTTTTTATTAGTTAAATTAAATCTAAAATAATAAAAGAAATCGAATTGATAGTTTTATAGTTACGTACAAATGTACAATTATGATTCGTATAATATCGAAAAATTGAAAAAATCAAATATAAATTAATGATTACAAACGAATTTGTCAAAAACTGGTGTTGCGTAAATGTTTATGATTTTTTATAGGGTTTCTCTGTTTGTTTGATAAATAATTAGAATTTTTTACAATTGACTAGCAGCAACTATATTCATTTTTTTTTTCCAGAAACTGCCATTAAAGTTTAATATTGATGTATTTTTACTGCTTCAATTGATGATGACAGACACACATCATTGTTAAACCAATACATACCATTGTACCATTCAGAATATAATTATACATTTAAATATGATATTATATCATATTCTATGTATCTCTGATAACATATGTTATTCTGTACAATATGAGGTTATTACTTTTAAAGTTAATTATAATTCACATGGTAAAAATATTATGTAAATTGTCATTATGTGCGTTGAATCAAAACTGCAACATTATGTTTTACTAAATTAAATAAAAAATTATGTTTTAATAATTTTACTATATAAATAAATTGTTGTTTTGTATACCTACCTACTAAATAAAGTACGTATATACAGCCTCACCCCCACCCCATATTGGAATTTAACTGTATATGCACGGTTGGTCCCGTCAGTCTATCAGTATCCGTCGGTTCGCAAAATCCATTTTTATAGTGAAAGAAATTTTCGATACGTGTTTCAAAAACGTTTATGGCTATTAGTTAGGCTCAGGTGTATATTATATGTACTAAAAATAACTAAATATTACGTACTTAAAAATATGTGTTGATGAACCAAAAATAAATAAAATATGGGCAGTAAATTCTTATGCTAGGTATAAATTGTAAAATCCAAGTTTAAAAACAAATTACTATTTCGCTTTTAAATAATATTAAAACAAGCTATGTTAGTATATTTATTTATTCAATTATTTATATATATCTAATTATAATTTTTGTAAATTAATTTAAAAATTGTTATACGTAGGTGTCTGAAGTACAGAAAAAAAATAATATGGTATTAAAAAATAATTGAGTTACTAACTCAGTACATTTTTTTTCCTGATACAAAATTGGCAGTCTAATAAAATCTCTATTTCTATTCTCCAAAATTGTAAGTAGCTAAAGTGTTAACTTAAGTTACGAAATAGTACTGTGTACCATAAAAGGACTAAATATGATCACACAATTGTAAATGTTATGTTCTTGTTTTACATAATATATTATTTTGTCACCTAGAGAAAATTCCTTAAAGTATCTTCTGTTATAGGTTCGCGGTATAAATAAGCAATACCATAATATTTTAAAACGTCTTTGTGTACCTACCTTTATAAAACATAAAAATATACATAAAAGTTTCAAATCGCCATGAAAAATGTTTTTGAAATTCAACAAAATAAGTAATATAGGTATTTCTTTGTTTAAATATCAAAATTCATCAATATTGCAAATTAAAATGTCTATAAAAAAATGTTGCTTGTATATTTTTTAAATTTTATGGTTCCAGTAACTAATGAACCTTGAATTACATTTTTAAGTCTTTTTTTATCGAGCTAAAAATATTTCATTGGTCATTTATTGAAAAAAAACATTTTAAATTTAAAATTTTGGCATATACATAACTTGAAAATAGTTAAAATAATTTTAAAATGATACCAGATGTATGGAAAATTCTAATAACATAATTTATTGATAATCAATTATCTATGATTATTCGAACTTGAATTAAAATAAAATAAGAAAATCTAATTTGAGTAAAAATTCAAGTTTTTTCTTAATATTTTTTTGTTTAACTAAATTATTTAAAAAAACACTGGTAGTTTTAATTATGGTGATCTCGGAATTACTAACTAGATTCATTTTTACTACAGTGCATTCTTTTTTTTTACAACACACATCATTGGAAAATCAATACACAATCTAAAATTACATAAAATAATATAGGTACTTATAGTTTCTAAATATTTTCTTCTCCATTCTATAGTGTTAAAGTAATGACAAAAAATAACTAGTTTAATTGATACTTAAACTAATTTTTATTTTAAAATTTTACAATTATTTGTGATATACATTCATACATTGATACCCATGTCAATTTATGTATTGTTCAATCTTATACTATTGTCTATTATGACTATATTACTTAATTTGTATATACTTTAATATAATTTTATTTTTTTTTATTGTATATTATCAGTACTAAGCTTTTGTATGTATTTTATATTAAAAATCATATTTTGCCTGCAATGTTTATGATGTTCAGTTAAAATGTATAACACAGGATTTTCACTTCTTTTTGACCAGCTGGTATCGATATGAAATAATGTTTATATTGGTATTCATAGATTTCGTTTGAGAAAAAGTTCAATGCATCTTTATATAAATAATATAATATAATGTTTGTTTTTACATATTATAGGCTAAAAGGATACTTTTTTTGAATACTGAATATTTTAGTTTTTTACCTTACCCTGTAAAGACTTATATTATCATTGTATCATACAAAAAACGAATACCGTACAAGTATATGATAACTGATAAGATAATTAAGTGAATTCGATTACTTTTTGTAGAACAAAATTTATTAATTGGTGTTCACTAAAATAGTGATGCAAAATCAAATAACACACATACTTAAACTTAATTTCCTTAAAGTTTAATCACTTATTCGAACTATTTCAGTATAGGAACTAGCATCTATTTATTTTTCATGTAGCGATTGATGGTTACGGCACTGTTCATACAATTTAACTTGGTACCTGCTGTGTCGATAGTGCGTAATCCTATCAACCACAAGTGTATTTAATTAATTTAACTATTTTAATTAGTTCTAGGTATTACTTAGAAATTATTAAACTTACATACCTAATATAATTGAAATGAATTACAACGTTCATATAAAACTACAATATTAGATGTAATCTTAATTTAGCTTAATATTTTATTATTATTTTTTTTCTATAAAGTGATTGGATTGATATACTAATTTAAATATTATTTCCATTGAGAATCAATATTAAATTTGTTTTTATTGTAATTCATTTATTTCCACGAAAAAGCACGTTGGTCGGAATTAGGTACATTTCTAGTTGAATATAACATGACACACATATTATTTTTACCATTACCGTACAATTTCTCGAATATGTATTCACGAATGACCATTTACCACAAACATAATTTCGAATAATTACTTGTATTAGAAAATGGCATTATTATGACAGTTGTTATATAGTTATACGTACGTATATATTATGTATTTAAGTTTAACATAGAGACATAATAGAGTAGTGGGTAGAGATGTAACCTTAAAATTTTCAACTTTCTTTGAAAATTTCAGCTTTAATGTATTTTCTTAACTTAATTAATTTTTGAGGTTGTATGGTTGGTATCAATGTACTATAGCTGTTTATTTTGATGATTATCATCTAATATAATTAAAAATAAGTAGGTACCTACTTTGTAATATATATATATTTTAAGTTTGTACGTACATAGTAACAAGTTGTTACTACTTACTTCCAAGTACCAACTAACAAAATACTGTTAGATTTAAAATTGTTATTATATTGTGAAATATTTTATTATTTTCAAGTTTAAACATATTCAAATACTTTATAAAATGTCTGTTTCATTTTTATATACATTGTAACCAGGATAACGTCAGAGTCAAACAAAACACTAATAAGAAAAAAATTATAATTTGGGTAAAATTGTGGAAGTGACTCAAACAATAAATTATAAAAAAAATTGTAAGCAAAACGGTTATACGCTCAACATTATAATGAAGGAAAAATACAACATTTTTAATAAATGAGAAAAATGCACATTTATTACTGAGTTAAATATTATACATTGATATAGGTATATGTATATTATAATATATATTTAATTATTTGTATTTTGAATTTACGCTATTTTATATTCAATATACCAAAATAATATTAAAATTGGTATAAATGGTAATAAAAGTACATAGCTCAAATATAGTTATGCATATATATGTATAATAATATAATTATAACTATAACTGTGTAATATCAAAAGATTTATTTGATAAGAAATTAATATGATAAATTATACAATTTTCAAAATTTTTGTGTTTTTGAAAATGTTCATGAAAATGTACAACACTAGTAGTGGGTATGTAATGTTTATACCATCAATTTAGTTAGGAATCTAAAATGTCAGCACCTAAATTATGTGGATACTGGACCGCGATAACGAGCGATCAATGCCGCAAATTTATTTTTAGTAATAAATTATTGAATAAGTGGTAATTATTAGGTTATAATATAAGGTATATATAATAGAGTGTTGGACCGCGATAACGCGTCGACTTCGAAGATCAAAAATAAATGACATTTTAAAACGGGAAAACGTTGGGTATCATTTTATCTAAATAATTATTTAATTATTTTTCAATGTGAATACAAAATCAAAGTTATATAATTATACAAATGCTTTGAAGATATAATTCTCGTGATTTTAGCAACACTGAAACATTGTTTGCTTTGGTATTACATCGTAGTAAATAAAGAAACTGCGTGCTTTTTTTTTATATCTTTGTGTGTGGGGAATATGTGGATTTAATCGAATTGTCGTATGTAATACGTTATGTGTAGATGTTCCCAAGATATAGGTTTGACAAATGTATGAAGTTGCAAAAAGATAACTTTTTTGACCAAAGAAAAATATTTCTTGAATCCTTTGCTTCTACTAATGGAAGTTTTCGAAGGGTTTTTTCATTTGAAAAATGATGACGACTTTGGTATTTTTGACACGAATGGTCATCTATAATATAGTAGGTAAATCATTCGCTAAGATTCGGATAAAATATTAATTATGTTATAAATAAAAGTTTTTGACATCTATGTATGATGTCATATATAGGTATATATTATAATAATCTATTTACTTATTATAGGTAACTAACTAATAAGCTTTTAAGTTATATGCACTTACTACACTACTGAAACATTACTACCTATAGAAAATCAAAATTGTTGCAAAATAAAATATTGTAATGTGAACAAATGGAATTGCCAGTATTGTAATACATGACCATTTATATCACAGCTCTTATTTAGACATTATTCAAAAGAACTCCAATCCGCACACACATTAGTTTAAAAATGCATTAGTGAGGATTATTGTATAGCTGTGCGAATACTAAATAATATACATCTAGTAATATAACCAATGTACCTAGGTACAAACCACAAGGTTTGTGGAGGAGGGGGTAAGTGAGTTCAAACCCCTTGCCCCTTACAACACGGAGAGTATGTAAATATATTTACAAACATTTAAAACTACTAACCTGTTTTGAAGTATATCTTTATTACTATAATGACGACCCCCCGCATAGATTTAATTCCTATGTCTACGGCACTGGTTTGTGGAACAGTACCTAGGTATACCATAATATGATGATATTGTACACACTATAAGTCATATAATATCTACGGCACTATCACCGGTGCACTGGCAAATAATGCACAAACGAACGAGTGTACAGTTTACGGCACAGGAGATATTATAGCCGTCGAAACCGCCTGGGAAACAAGGCGAACTCAGCGTGTGATCCCAGATTAATACGTGTGCTTATGTAGTACATCACACGGTGGTACGTACACGGTTATACTGTTACAGTTTGTGCAAAATGTACGCTTTAATAATAATATTATGGCAAGGAACAAGAGAGATTCAAAAAATGTATTCATATATTATGGATTTTTCATTTGTCCAAAAACTAGAGCTGGTGAATTGGTGATAGAATACCGCCGGAATACCGATACATCCAATTTATATTGACAATGATAGTGTTTGTCGTGCATTAATATTTAACCTGTATCTGTTTGTATATTATCTGGTATTACCGAACGTAGACATCATTCATGCACACATAAACCTTCAAAATATATGGCAAAATAATAATAATTATTATCGGTATTAAATTTGCCTCAATCCAATTAATCATAATAATATTATACTAATTCATCCAAATTTTTCATTATTTTACCACTCAGATAATAAATAATAATATAATGTTGATGTATTTTCCTAAAATGTCTACCTATATAATTAAATTAAAGTAAAACACTTTTTTTTAGTTTGCTACGTTAACTCATTTAAATATAAAATGTTAACTAACAATAACCTTTATACCTATTTAAGTTACTGAATAACTTTAAATACTAATGTTTTGTCTAACCAGAAATAATTTTACAAATTTTTATCACTGTAAAACAACTGGTTTTAAACACATTTGGTATTGAAGTATACTGGCATACTAGGTAAATATAATGTAAGAATAAATAGCATTTAAGTTTGCACATTTAGTACTGAAAATAAAGTTTGTCACTTTTTACTATTTTTAGGAAATTCATATAATTCCATGAAAACACTGACTTTTAGTTTTTTATTATTTGAAATTAATGATTATCAATTATCACATTTTACTACACAGTAGAGATTTTTCAATTAAATATAATATACGAGTAGTCAGTACAGTGAGTACATATATATATTATATACAGGTTAATTCACAAGCCCGCTCAGTGCGCACCCCAATTTTTCTTTTCGTAATAAATGTATTCAAATTTTGATTTTTGGTATTTTTAAATATATTCGAACGACGAATACTACATTTTCAAATTGTTCAACTTATAGTAAAAAGTATTCTGTAATAATACAAACTTCGGTTTTTTTAAATGAGAACCCACTCTTATTACAGTTGATTATTTAGTGGATAATTTTTTTTGAAAATTTTTGAAAGTTTCTCAGTTCTTCAAATTTTTATGCTAAGGATAAAATTCCTTAAGAATTATATCACAAAGTTGAATAGATATAATATTGAATCTAATAGTATTTATTATATTTTGACTATTTTTGAAAATGATTAATGTTAATAGAAAAATATTAATCACTAAAATTAACAAATCTCTATAGCCTCCGCATTGCCACCATATCTTCCAAACCCATTAAAATGAACCTATCATATTTAGTATACATAGTTAAATAACTCAAAAACTACTCATTTCGAATTTTCATTCCTATACCTATTTCAAAATATTCAGAAAAATTATTCGCTAAAAAATGTAGGTACAGAAAAAAAGGGTTCTTATTTGTATCCCTCAAAAACACTGCTTAAGTAGTAAACAAATTGGTATCGGTAAAAGTAAAACCTCTTGTTCACATCTTCATAATAAATTTAATTTTTATAATTTAAAAGACTATTTACGATATTACCTTATTAGTAAAAATGTTGAACTATTTTGGAGCTTGATATTTCGCATAAAACTAATAAACCAAATAATATATATACTAAATAATGTATTATAAATTAATTAAGTAGGTACCCGACATGTATTTTTAAAAATTATACTTACCATAGATAATAAATATAATATATGATCAAAAAATAAAAACATACAATACAACAAGTACATATTTTTTTTATATTTATTAATATTTACGTCAACATTTTGTACATCAATTTTGCATTTTCTGCTTTCAATATATAAGTTTGTCAGCAAATAGAGACTTTTATACCATTTTTTAAGTTAGTATGGTACGATGGTTGCCCATCGACTACGGTAATATACCAAAATGGCCAAAAGTGTACAATTTACACTACTCTGTGATCCGTGAACCGTGATTTCCAAAAAAACAATTCAAAACTGTGATTGGCTGAATCTAGTGGTCACCTAGCGGTTAACCACAATGTTTTTAAGTAAATACCACGCAGACATTGCAGATACCAGAAAGTAGGAGGAAATTATATTGTCAAACGTTGCAATCATTTGATAACGGACAAATGCAGACTGTCTGTTGGCTAAACGAATCTGCAAACGTTTGCAAACATTGCAAACGCCATGATCCAGCGTTTGGTCTGTTTAGTACCTCCCTAGTATTTAGTAACCAGAACCATGGTCAACTTTGCTTATACTTTTGCCGCTATCTCTATTTACTATCACGAATTATCAAGATTGACCTTTTTATGTCTTACACCACCACCACAAAGACAACGTCTAGCAGCGCACCATTACCACTGAGAACATGGTTTCCAAATTATACGCTCTCGTTGGCTATTTATGTATGTTTAATCCATGATACAAGAGAGTAGCATAGTTTTGTAAACATTTATTAGTAAAAGTGTTCACTTCTGTTTACAGTCCTAAGAAAGTTTTTTTTTGATAAAATTCATATTACTGTTTTTGGTACCTGTTAACAATATATTCACAAGTTAACTATGTTAATAATATATCTTAAAATATCCAATATATATAATAGAATTTAAATAGTTATGTATTATTATTACTCACACAAGTATTATCATTTACTTTATACTGTATACCTTTATTTATATATTATGATGATTGTAAATAGCATGTAAAATATTTTTGTTCCCGGCTAATGACTTTAATGTTGAAGCCGTAATAAATAAATTTAAAAAAAAAATAATAACTTTTGAACTTTTACCCTCTGCACTCTTTAATATAAACATATTAATACGTTCATAGTAAAAAAATAAAATAATAATTTTCAATTTTATAACTCCCAATGCCAGAATTTGATAAAAAACTTTTTACAGTGGTATACAATTATAAGTTACAATCAAACTAACCTAACTAATAAAGAGATAATGATCAGGGAACTGAACCGAACCAAAGATAACCGGTTCTGGAACTCTAAAGCATTAAAATTTTGGGAACCGAGACCTAAACGGAACCGAATTTCAATATTTTAAAATAACCGAAACCGGAACCCATATTTTTAAATAAACAAATATTTGGTTTTACAATGATTTTTTTTTTACCTCCATTTCCTGTGCTCAATTTATTGGTTAACAGAAAAGCAGAAATTCTTTGATAAACTATGATTACTTTTTTAGAGCTGTAAAATCTGGAACTAGAACCAGAACTGTAAAAACTAGAAGGTTCCAGTCCCTAATAACGATACCATACGGCTAAATGTGACGAAAACAATAGCTGGGTCCTGTGAATGCGTATAACGCTCTAGCGATAAATTAATAATATACGAACACGTCCGAAGCAGCCTAAGTCCATTATAAATCTTGTTATAGGGTTTAGTAGAGCCTTTTTTTCCTCTCTCGTTGGTGTTCTTATGGATGAAAAACTTTGTCTGGCCTCGTGAAATCGTCTAATATTATAGAATGTGGACACGTCTTTAGCTGTTGGTTAATGGTATGTTTGATATATTAAACTATAGTTGTAATAGTAAATTATATACCAATATAACACTCAAAGTTAGTGATACATAAATAAGTGTAGTACAGTTTACAATATTATAATGTCCGAATGAACATAAACTGTTATTTCTTGATTATATTGTCTAGGTATACAGTATACCTACCTAATTCTTTTGTTATGTTCACGTTATGCTACTATTCGTATATTTTATAAGTTGTCACTGCAGTATATTTAAACAAGAAATTTTATAAGAGTACATTATGATATTTTTTTAGTTTATTATAAAGTGAAAGTGAGTAAGAGACCTTACTAATGTTATAATAATATATAATATCATGTTCATGAATCATAAAATATGATAATATAATAATTATTTTGTGTTGAAAATGTATTATTGTAATATGTAATTAAATATAACTATTAAAAACTTTTGACCCCCCGAAATACCAACTACATTCACTTAACTATCAGAAAAAATACTGTTGAAGAAAATCCAAGAAATTTTACTGTTCTAAAAGGTACCCAGAGCACCTTCACTCCAGTTAGCTTACCAAATTGTTACATTGGACTTAGAATATTTCAGAACAGAAATTAATTTGATTACTTTAAATATTTATTATGCGTATACTCATACGACACAATAACACAATTGTTGTGTATCTGAAAATAAATCACAATTAATAAATACGACGAGTCTACTTCATTAAATACACTTGAATTCATCCTTAATTCCACTGCCCGTCACTTGTACGAGTTGGCTTACAACACGTGTATGTATATCAAGGTTTTTTCGCACTAAATACTCGGGTGGTTACCCATCCGAGTACTAGTGGCAACGGCCGTTACGTGGCGTGATTTATTTCAGCCACTGTGACGCGCCAAGCCACTTAAAGTCATTTGTTCTACTAGTTTTCATACGATAGGTTGAATTAATTTTTGCAGAAAACTTTTCATTGAAAATATTATGGCGTGTATAAAATACTTAAACCATTTTAAGTATACATGAATAGTACTTTTAAATTACCTACAATAAAATATCTAAAATCGTTAGTTTTTACTTTAAATATCTAATTTCCTCTAAATGTGTTAACTTAAAGTTTCTAAAAAAATAATATATATTATATATTTTAGATTTTTTGGTTACAGAAGTAACCTTGTATAACATTTTCAAGCTTTTTGACCTATTAAATTCAATATTTATAGAAAACAAAATCAAAAATCTATATTTATATATATCAAAAACAGTCATACTATTTTAGATTAGACTATAGTATTACACCATATTATAGTATTATAATGCTAATATAAACATTTGATGAAAGTACCTAAAATTCTACGTTTTTGAGTTCCATTAATATAAAACAAAATTGAATTCGTCAAAAAAACTGGGTTTTTATTTATATTCGTTTTTTAAAAGTATTGGGAATTAGTCATTCATAAGACCCCCCCCCCCTCCCCCGGCCAACTTGCTACTAGAAACCGCTCTCAAAGTGAAAAATCTATGCATTTTTACTACTGCAAAAGGTGAGGACAGACTTTAAAATAACACACATCATTGTAAAATCGCTCTGCTAAGAATCAAAAATACTTGGTAAACTACTTTTCTACTTTATTTTCATCCTAAATCTTTGTTATGTTAATTTTGCATGCTGTATTTATTTAAGTTTATAGCTATTTGTATGACGTTTATTAACTAGCACGTGCATGTTATTTGTTGTAGTTTGAAAGTAAAAGTATTAATAAGTCCTGATCCTGGGAAATATTGTGTAACCGGGTGTTGTTATTTATTATAATACTATATTAATATTAAAACTATAATACAATACCTTTTATACATATATTATAAATAATAATATTATAAATATATAAAATATTATACCTACATGTAAATACTAAATCATGTGTTGATAACAAAACACTAAAGGTTTTAACTTTAGATAATTCCACTATATTCTTAAAATGAAATAACAACACGATATTTTCCATATTTATATAACTTAGTAACGATAACTTATGCAGTGATCCTAATAAGTTATATTTATTATATATAGTTAGGATAAAGGCACCAAATGGAAAATATGAGTTTACAAACGATTTGTATTTTTTTAGTTAAGTTCAGTTTTCTCCGAATAACTATAAAAAAAGCACTTTAAAACTCGTTTTTCCAATTCATTTTTAAAATACACATTTTTTTATAACTTACAGCTTTCCTATTGAGATTTATGTTGATATGACTCTGTGCACATTAGCCCGCCTTCGATGTGGATATTATTGAAATATTATTATACTACGAGTATTAGAATTTTTCAAACGCATACATCCTTTATTCATTTACCAATATTAAGCCTTACAATGCATCACATGACGACCAATATGCCATATTGAATAAATAATTATACCATTAACATAATAGCTTATTTGGATTTTGTTTTCGCTAATCGAGAAAACCCGTAAACTCCTATTCACACAGCATCAGTTATGTATTATAAACTAGAGTTAATAACATATCAACTATTATCAACTGACTTACGAGTATCTAACTATTTAATTATACCTATGAGTTATTAAATTAAATTGTACATATTATAATATTACTTGCTCAATTATCTATCTACTTCACCCGTGAACAGTTTCTCCCATATGATAGGTGTTTAAAATTTAATATTATCAAAATATAATAAAAAGTAAATAGTTACCACTTACAAATGAGTATAACTTTACTTTTTTAAAATTAAATATAATATATGATATTAATTTAATTCAAATTACATTGATTGATTTAATTTAAGATAATTGCATTTAGTATGGTGCATATACAAACAAATCATTTGGTTTTTCTACCCGGGAGTAGCTATATAGAATTTACCGGGTGAAAAACATGAATTCTCTGTAAATGTAATCCACATATTTGCAACAATATTTTATGTATCATGTATTCATATTATTCCAAAATAATCATAATTTAATTGGCACAATGAAATTGTGTAAAGCGGACAGTTTACGCGGTACCGTCAAGAGTGTCTGTTATAGACATGGACTTTTGAATAGGTACTTTGTTTGCCAGGATATTGTCCGCACGAGAGAGGTTTCCCGCTATTTACAGGTGTCCGTTAACTGTTAATACATGTTTCACTGAAATTGCAATATTTTTAATTAGTATATGACATATCAGACGTTAGTACCTACTTAGAATCATAGAATGTGTGATATCAGTATTATATAACCTAACCTGTATTTTAAAATTACAGGGAGATTACACACTCAAAATCTGTTTTTCCGCTTACTCGAAAATATTTACTGTATACATACTAAAACATTTTTTTTAGCAAACCGTAACATAAATTGAAGCAATTATTTCAAGTAAAAACACAAATTATTAAATAAAATATTTTTTATTGTTATAAAGTCATCGATACTTCAAAACAGAACAATTCAGCTACAGCCTCAGCAGTGGATGATTAAGAATTAATTTATAATAATAAAAAAATATTTTATTTAATAATATGTGTTTTTACTTGAAATAATTGCTTCAATTTATATTACGGTTTCGTAAAAAAAATGTTCTTGGTATGTATACGGTAAATATTTTCGAGTAAGCGGAAAAACAGATTTTGAGTGTGTAATCTCCCTGTAATTTTAAAATACGGTAAATATTTTGCGTAGCTGAGAATTCGTGGACAAAAAATGTGAAATCTCCCCGTAAAATGCTATACGGTAAAATTTTTTGTGTGAGCTGCAAACAGGTGGATAACGAGTGTGTAATCTCCCCATGATTTGTGTGATGGTAAAATCGGCGAGCTCGAGCCGAACATTCTCGCTTGAACGTTCTGAAATTACAGCAGTGAAAAAAAAACGTACTGTGAACATACAAATATATACTACTTTGCCCATTTAAAAATGATGATGATATTATTCAACAGTTTTTTTTTAACAGGAAATCTGGTTCCATTGCAAAGACGTGTAGGATTATCGGATTAATGTTTTTAAGAAAAATGATTGGACCCCAATCTTCAAATGTATGATGTATGGTGGCAATCTAGGCAAACCAAATGAATTAAATAATTCAGTTTGATAATTTACTGCTTCATCTTGATATTCACTGATTTATTGGTAAGTTTTTTGCTTGGTAACAAATTTTAATCTTGATATCGATTCCATATTTTATGTCCATATTTTTGACACCCCTTATTACTCGTTTGCTTAACTACTGAACACTATGTCACTAAGCATTCATATATTCATATATTATTATGATAGTAGATATTAATTATATTTCAAATAAGTTCGTTCATCGCCACTTATCAGACATGGTTAAAACTACTCCCTAAACCTTCTTGGTATCTCCAAGAACAATCTCTGAAATTTTCAATGAAATCGTCAAGTACTGTTTGAGATTACGAGTATAAACCATAACACGTTGCCTTTTTTATACACAGATATCACTGTCCGATAAATTATTAGATTTATTCAATGGATGAAAATTAAGTGAAATTAGTAAAAAATTATATACTAAGCTTATTTTTGCTATTATTATTATTCATAAGTTATTCGCAATATATACAACATAAAATATATAATACTCATATTATGTAATTAAAAGTAGATATAGTTTATCATAGGACTGGTGGAATTTTAAATTTTTATACTGATATCTGGTATTTGTTTACGGCAGGTATATTACCGGTTATACAGTAGGTACTTTCGGTAATATCCAAAAATACTAGATCTTGGCGATTACCGAAAATACCAGAATTTTAATAACTTGGACAATGGATTTTTAAGTAAGCGTTTTCCTGTGTTAAGCGATAACCATTTGTCGTGTTTATGGAAACTTCAAATGAACCACTTGTCAAAAGTAATGCCTAGATATTTGGTCAAAGTAAAATGTTGAATTTGTAGGTCATTAAAAGTTAATTTGGGCAGAATCCTTATCTTAAGAAAATTGTTGTATTGACTGATTTTGTCTCATTCAGTTTAAATATTAAAGCGTAATTTGTAGTACCAGGTAGATAGTTCGTTTAGATGTGTTTGTAGGTTTTTGGTGGCATTAATTGGATCGGAATAGGAGGCAATTATTGCTTAAAAATCAATTTAACTATAAAACGTACTAGGAATAAGTACTTTTAATTAAACTAAGTCTAAGTGTTTAAAAAAAATAATTCAACAAATATCTATGATAGATATAAAACATTTCAACATAAAGATATAAATCAAATTTAAAATCAATTAAAGTAATAAATCGTTGATAGGTAAAGAAATTCTTATTTGAATGAAAATTATTATTTTTGTAGAATACATTATTTTTTTTAAGTTAAAACTTTAAAAACTTTTGACTACTATTTTAAGTTTAGGTTTTTAAAATACTTTTTGGGGTAGGTACAATGCATAAAATATGAGTGACCTATGGGCTATGATATCGAAGTTTAAAATCGTAAATTAATTTTGTATGAAACAGAAAAGTTGATCGACAATATAAACTAAATAATACAAATTTTGTAGATATTTTTAAAAGACTATAGGGTGGACTTCGCATTCTGAGACTATTTTACACAGTTACAATAAAATGTCGACGGTAATACATAGTAACCTGAAAAACAGTTTTAAATAAATTATATATTTATATACTACCTATAAGTTAATATATTTTAACGTGGATTGCGTATGGTAAAAAATGTCTACTCGCATGAGTTAGGTTAGGTTAGTTAGTATCAGTTGAAATAAAAAAAAGCCTTCATTCGTTAGGTTAGGTAATTTCTGTGTTTCCCATCAAAACTCCTACTTTCGATTGTGTCTTTAAAACTTATACAGGTAAACGTTGTATTTATAATTCTCAGTGGAATGAGGAATATTATGATTTTACAATCATGTACGTTTTTTTTTTTTTGTGACAATCAGTTTGCTTTAAATCTGAACATTTTGATTCAATCTTCAGCTTCAAGAGTGGTTTTTTTAGTACATATATATTTGATACTTCAGGCCTCAGGGGTTTAAACATCGGAAAATCTACTTCGATACTTAGGTACTCATCTAACATCTTCCCTAAATAGTTTTTAAAAATCGGAATCATTTTACTATATAAATCAAATTAACTGAAAATAAAATAAAATGGTTTACATTATAATGTAGTTATATTTTTAGTAATAATTGTATTATATTATGAAAAATAATAGTTATAGAATTTAAATGTAACATAATATTATACAACTTGAAATAATCAATATTTACAACTTAATAAAACATTTGTTATTTGTTTTATTTTATCTAATCTTATCACATACGGGTATTATCATAATTTAATATTTCGCAATAAATAAAATCAGCCCATGATCAAATTGATGGCCAAATTAAGTTTTAGTTTCAGTTTAATTTTTTTTTTTATATTTGTAATAAGACTCGGCAGCGATGGTCATAGGCTGAGATTTGACAATAGTTTTACATAATATTAGTTATTAGAATGATTTTATGTAGAAAATATTAATTGTTTACAATAAATTTTCAATTTGTATTTATCTTATGAAGTTTAGTGTTTTTTTAATGGTTTTTACACTCGGATCAAGTGATTGGTGTAGAAATTCTGAAATGTTATATTCGATTCTGGCGGCTAGTTTAATTTTGTTTAACTAATAGACAGTATATTTATGAACGATAGTATTTATTTATAAATTAGTTATTTCGTTAAATAAATTAAAATAAAAGTTGATTTCAAAAATATATTTAGCATAAGAAAACTAATTCAAGCTTTTTTTTTATTATTAATTTCACTCATTGGTACTTTATCAATTGATTGATTTTATAATTATTAGAATAGTTTTTTTTTATATATTCTACTGTAAGATTACAGTATAAATATATCATTATATTTATTGTACTAAGAAATTATTATTGAAATGTAAAATCAAACCAATAATTTTCAAGAAAATTCCATGTTGGTTTGACCATTTGTGATGAAAATAATATAACTTTTCAGATAAATCTGGACTCCGGTGATGAATGTTGTGGTGGACAGGCAAATCGCCCAGGTCAGAAACGGAAACTTTGTAGTGAGATTTTCGTTTAGAAAACTGTACTAATTGTATTTTCGATATTTTAGAAAAAATAATAATGTGCATCCTTGAATCTCCATTAAACAGTGTACAGTCAATTTTGGTACATCAGTGGCTATGTGGTTTTTGAACAGTTATCGCCAATCGGTAAACGAATTAAATACAAACATATTTCCTTGCGACTTGCGACGACAATAACTAAGGTAACTTTCCGTGTGGACATATGGTCTATTAAGTATTAGTTATCATGTTGAATAATTACAATTGTTTGTGGTCAGTGTGATAGATGATAAATATCATTGGTAAAGAACATAAAACAATGGTTTTAACACATAGAATAAATTGTTCCATGTTTGAGAAGAAATATACAGTTTTAGATCCTGAGCGGAGCGATGAATGTACTGAATTTACAACGATGTGTTTTTTTTTTTTTTTTTTGTGTACTAACTTATACACATTTACGAAAACCTGTTCATTGACAAATATCAAGACTGATGTATACATATAATATACAACATAAATCATACTAAAGTGAGAACTGAGGATTGATTTCTTACAAATCAAAACACATTCGTAAAAGAAACTTTATAAGAAAGTTAAAATTAATGAATTAGTTATTTTGTAAAGCTCGTCAATTCGAAAGCCATTGGGCAACGTGTTCATTTATTCGCAGTCTGGTCAATTAGCTGAAAAGGGCGTTCTGGCATAGCAATGAATAATACAGATGGGAGGCACGAGGCAAGAAAACTTCTTCTAGGAGTGCCGTTACGTTAAATTGAATTAAAACTTTTGGAGCCAAATAAATATTTTATCAATTGTATTTGAACATGCAAGTAATTTTGCATTAAATATGTAAATATAATGTAACTGTGTACAGTATATTTATGTTTATATTTGGATATACTAGCAGCACTTACTCTATGAATGACAAATATTATAGTTACTAGTTATAGTTAGTTGTTCGTAATTAAGCATATACTTGGGAATCTCAAAAGTGGTTTTACAATGATAACTCGGTAACTGTAACATATTTTATTTTTATTTATTTTTTTGACTAACTTCCAAGTCGTTCTTAATATTACAATGATTACTTACTAAACAATTATTATCGGTACCATTTTCGTTTATTACTTTGTATATCAATAAAGTTAATCAAAATATAAAATATTATATTTCCGAGTGCACGAGTTATAATTAACACATATAATATACCATAATATGAATTTGTATGTATTGTGTAAGTCTAAACAATAATTTCTTGTGGGAAATGTCGGTTCTGCCTTCCATCACAGCGTAATAAAGTTTTAAAGTATTGACTATAATACCTATTGAGTTATACCTAGCGATCGCTAGGGAAAGTCCGTCTGTTAGCGGTGTGAGGTGAATCCTAGGGATAACACGTAAAAAAAATTAAAAAAATATAAAAATACCTATTGCGTATTAATCATGCGTATGGCTTAATTGAGTAGGTACCATCAAAAATAATTAATTAATTTTGCTTCATTAAACTCTAAAATAGTGATAATCCGTCAACATTATAATAGGGCGTAGTTAAGTCGTTATTATTATTGTATTTTTTTGTTATACCTATGAGAACCTTTAAACCTTTTTTAGGATTTGAAATAAAATAATATTTTCGTAATTATTTTTCAAGATGATGACTAATGTGTGTTTACTATTAAAATAATCACCAATATTTGATAATTCAGTATTGTTTCAGTCTTTCGAAGAAAGGTATAACTAAAAATAATTATTTTTCAAAAGACATAAAAATTTTAGTTTGTCACATCAGTGGGTAGTAAATATTTTAAGACCGTCTTAGCATTTTAATCATTTTAAACCTGATTTAAAAACTAAAATAAATCCTATACATATTGTACAGGTACATTTACAATGAGTAGCCTTACAATGTATCTACTACATAATTCGTCATTCAATTTAAATTGACAGGAATGTATAAAACTTCACTAAAATTGAAATAAAAGAGAATAAAAATCGAAATAAAATCACATAGGTACACAATATCTTTGACTGGAAATTGACAATATATCACAAATTGAGAGCTTTGGTAAAGATTTTAAACCTTTACATAGTTTTCTTTTCAGAAGTTAAATATTATTTATACGCTTATATGCTACTCAAATAAAAACAATTTTTTTTAGTCATACAAATTTAAACATTGCAACTGACAATTATTGAAAATGAGTTTGACAATACAATTTGTTAGATTACCTTATAAAAGTACTTACTTACTACTAAATACATGATGATTATATTTCACTAAAATATCATGAAATCGTACAAACTATATAACATTCTCTAATGTATGATAATAAATGTAACAAATCAATCTAAAACTTTTGATTATACGCCAAGTAAAATCTATTGTAGTTTATCACTTAGAGAAATACTATTGTTTACTGGAGCACATATACAGAATTTAGAGTGCAGGAGCCATTAATAATAATAAATTATAAACTATTACATATTTTAGTATACATTCTACACAATAATCTGTACGAATTTTTTTTTATTAATTGTATGAACTTCTGTGTACAACGCCAATAAGTAATAATTATAGTAGCGATGTAAGTGTACACATATGTTGTACGCATTGTTCAGTAATTTCCTATTGATTCGTTAAAATGTGTAAAAATGAAGTGGTATTGAAACTACCAAGATGTATAATAAATTAAGATTGAAACACAAAACAGGAAACCATTATCCAGTAGGTATTTACAATAATACAGTTTAGGTCTGGTTTTTATGGACGCATAAACGTCACTACTTCTATAGTTTCTGCTTTCTGTATAACTTTTTGCACGGAGCTTAAGAAATAAAAATGGTTGCTTTATAAAATCCGTTCAATCCTGGACCACGGTTCTTTATATTAGAAGGAAACACTGACAGAAAAGTATTTTGTAGCAATGAGGTTAATTTGCTACATCGTTTGAAACTAAAGCTCTGGTGTTAAACGACTACGTTTATAAAGAAAAAATTGTTCAAACTTCAGATGTTTTTCTTTTATTATTTTTACACACAATATATTCTGTGGTCGTTACTCATTAACTCGGACATCAATAAATGCATAAAACTCTTGTCTTGTGTACTTGCTGAGTTTTACCAATTGCGTCACTGTTAAGCCAAACAACTTGTACACAAATTAAATTAATAGTATTCAAATTGATAAAAATAGATAGGTACAATACAATTGTATTTATACTCAAACTGTGACCTATATATATAATTTATTAAATTATATTGACACAAAATGAACATAATATTATTAATTAAAACATCCTACAAAAAATATACACAGTTAATATAAAAATACGATGTATTAAAATTAATAATTAGATTGTAGGGGATCAATTCCTCAATGCCAAGAAATATAATTCTGTAATCGAGAATATGTTGCTCAAAAAGTTAATCACATTTAAAACTTAATCATAGTATATTAGCTCTTAGATTGAATTATAACTGTTATATAAAAAAAAATGGCAAGGCTGGAAGCCTCAAAAATAGAAAAATGCATTCTCAAAGTGCACTAACTTAGGGTACATAATCAAGTTTTTGAAACAATATGCTGTCTTTATAGGTTGTGATTGTTATGGCTAATTTATTATATTATTGTATTATTTTATTTTGTTAGTTTGTAATTTTTTTACACAACTAAAATATACGGGACGCAAAAGAGATCTTTGACAAACATTTGATTTATTCATATTCTGTCTAACAAGTAAAATGTTTGTAATCAAAAATGTTATTATACTATCAGCTATAACAGACAATACATGATAGTATGTTTTAATAAAATATGAAAATCACGCAAAAATGTATAGTTTGTGACACAAACCAATATTGTATTTCAATCATATTATATGCATATTATATTTACACCTAATTAGTTTAGAACGATTCTAAACTAAAAATATTTATACTTAACTAATACTACAGAGTACAGTGTATCATATCTGAAACAAAGATATATTATGTCTGACCCAATGGCGTATCTACAAGAGTCGGGGGTATGGAAGTAAAATCCCTCCTCTTAAGACCAAATTTTGTACACAAATACTTGGTATATGTATTTAATAATATAAATATTAAATATATATGATATATGTATACTGAAGTTGTCTGTTAAAATGTTAATATCCCCATCCACCGTGAAAAAATCTTAGATATTGTTTTTATATTACTTGCTACTGGTCTGATCGTAATATCATGATGAGCTACTCACTACTATGATTATAATTAGTTATGAGCTAATGATTTTTACGTAAAAAGTCATTACACATTGCAGACCAAATTATAAACTCAAATGTTATATGACGTAATAACAATTATATATTAAATTTTAACTGGCATATTTTTGTTTATCTTTTGTACATTTTTAGCGATACATGCATTTTTATTTCCATCAATTTATTTTTATTTTAGTTATTAACAACTTATTATAACTCAATATTTATTTTTAATTATAGGTTCACTAAAAATGTATACTTTATTTTGAATGAACATTATATTATATTATAATTTATTTATTATTAACACATTACGTCCCTATTTTTAAAAACATATTTGATTCTTTTAAGATAATATCTACTTTAGATGTTTTTTGGCACAATATGTACAAGCATTTTTTTATTTTTAAGGTCATAAACATAGGATGACTTGACCTTACTTATAAAGTATAAATAATCTAGTCCAGTTTTGTAAAACTTAAAATAAAAAAAATTCGTAAAATTTAATATGTAATTAATACATTAGGTTAATCTGCTACCTAGTAATATACGAATGAACATTTTTCTTAAAAAAAAAATAATACTAAATATTAATTCATATTACTTACATAATAATGTATCCTTTTAGAATGTTTTAAAAATTAGTTAATGTTAGTAATACAACTTAGCTGATCGAAACAGTTAATGCAATCTAGTGAAAAAATCTTGAAAATCAATGATAATAATAAATAGATGTTATTTATTGTTATGGACTATCACTATTTCAAATTTAAAACAGAAAAATAAAATACTGGTTAAAAAATAATAATTTAAAAAAAACTATTTAAATCTCACTGAATAACCGAACTACGTTCATTTTTAAATTACACGAAGCTTAAAAAATAATAGATATTAACACACGTTAACATAATGGTATTCTAGTTCCCAACAAAAATGGAACAAATTTTAAATACCTCTTCCCATAAGAATATTTAGTTATGGTTCTTCTCTATTATTTACTTTGAATAATATGTGCCAAAAACCAAAACATTATATCTTAAACACTGAGTTCATAACATTACAATACACAATCATGTTTGGAATTCGAATGGTTAAATAAAATATATACAATTAAAATAGTATATAGAGTTAAATTTAATTAACAGTACAACTATTACTGTTGCTTTACCATGTGTAATAAAATAGAAAGACAGAATATAATGGAAAAATACATTTGGTGGATAAACAGTTTTATTTAACTTAAATAGAAAATTCAAAACGAAAGAGGATTGAATTGACCTATTACTTATCATTTTTTAATAAAAAGTGTAAATTTAAATACAAAACTTAATAACGTCTTTTATCAATATTCATCATAATATTCAAAATTGATTAATTACTTTACATTTTTTATGGGATATAATATGACGTAGAATCCAAATTGTATAAAATATACATTATCAATAATTTGGTAATAAAGAATGAATATATATCATGAAACTATAACATTTCCATAATATTATATATGTTTTATGAAAAATCATACTTTGATATTATTATGAACACTTGATGTTTTTAGCAGCCTTTTAAAAAATAGTTGATAAGTATTATTTGATTAATTTAAAAATGTAACAATATAGTTTAGAGAATAACAATCATAAATAAAATAATACAATTTTTGATAAAATTTTTAAAATCTTATGTTATAAAAAATATAATGGGTATAACTTTTCCAAATAAATATATGCAACATAACCTTTTAAAATATGAATTAATATAAAAGCGTAGGTACATTTAAACGTGACCAAATTATAAATAATATAATAAAACAACCTAAAATACTAGTTATTATAATGTGTTTGTGAAATTATCATTACAATTTCTTTATTGCTTTTTGATTCTGATAAATATTTTGTAGCTTATAGTCAATTAGGAACCTATGTGTTAATAAATTGTTGTATGTCAGAAAAAACGTGAATGGGTGACGGTAAGACACTATTTTCGAAAAAATCTACTAATACGATTTTGTGTGTGGACAAAATGTTTATAATAATACTCAAAAATTGTAAAATATTTTGATTGAAATTATGTAAAAACGTGGTATACTGGTATCCATTCAAAATAGTGAAGATATTATAATAGCAAAAACCAAAGCAAGTATAATTTCCAGCAAATAAATTAATAAGTACCTACATCTGTGATAACAATACTATGTGTACACGGTTTATAAATTATTAGGAAATAGTTAATTTGGAGTATTGATTTATACACAGATACCTATAAATAATAACGAAAGTTATGTGTGATAAGCCCACATCATAATCTATACGATAACCGGTTAAAGACAATCAATACTAATAAAAACAAAAATAAACTGAAGAATATATCTGTGTACGTTGGTCTATGTACAGTGTGGCGGGACTTCAAGAGCAGCGTGTCATGATGAGATAAGTTTTTATAGATTGATAACGAAAAAATTGAACAGTAAAATATAATATAGATATAATGTTTATCTTGATTGTAGTATGTTGCTAATTTTTTAGTTACCTAATAGAGATAGGATAAAGATAATAGGGTTTTATCTAGATAAAGTATATCTAGCTAATAGCTAGATAAATGCATCTATAAGTAAATTTAGCTGTAGTTGCACACACAGGGTTCATCAAAGGGATTTCAGATTTGCCTTTTGGGTTTTCGATACCTATATTAATATATTCTTCTTTTTCGTGTTTATTAATGAATATAGATATACTTAAATTTACAAACTGTAAAATATACAACTCTCTTGAAATAAGTGTAAACAATGTGAGGAGTTATATGGCTTGAATAATTTAACAAAGAACACTTCCATGACCCTAGGTCACCCAAATACCTAATAATGTATTAAACCCATGGTAAAAGTTAGCTAATCACTCCATTATATTGTCCAATAAATTTTTATTATTTCATTTTTAAAAACATAATTAAAATATTAAAACTATAATTTCTTTCCTAACTTCTATGTAAATAATAATTATGAGCATTGTTTTTATTTCGCTTTGGATTTCGTTCTTTTAACTTTCCCATTATTACTTTGCTATCATTACTTTCGATATTTTGGCATAGACCCATAAATCATAATACATACCGAGTACAAAGACAATAAAAATATACAAGCATAACACTATAATAATATCGTATATATAGCAACTCATTTCATTTTAGATTTGTAAACTATTAAATATATAAGTGTGTTATATATTAACTAATTCAATGTACACTCAATTATTATTTAATACTCGTATTAACTAGAAATTATAAATAATTGTATAATATATCAATGGCGTTTGTAAATGTTATAGTTAATGGTTAATGTACATAAAATGTATTACTACATAATATTATCTATTTTGTTCATTTTTGAACTTTGACCACGCAAGTATCCAGACAGTTTACTTTTGATGAATGATATTTTATTAAACGCATTTAAAGAGATACGAGTGGTTTTACATAGAATAAAATAAAACGAAAGAAATTAATTTCCGGGCTTGGGGTAAGAACATTTCTTAAAAATATATATTTTAACTTTTTTCGTATATATCGTTAAGTAATTCTTCTCCAATAAAAAAGTATTTATTTTATCTAATTGTACATAATAAACACGATACCTAATTGTTAGTTTGATTATTTGATTAGTTTACTGCTCAAATAACAGAGATTTTCTTTAAGTTTAATATGGAATAATTGCTCAATGAAATCAATAAACAAACATTTTAAACACAGATAGGTAAAAAGGTATTTGTTTACACATGAGTAATCAATTATATGTACATGCATATTGTTATAATGGTATATTAGCAATAAAAAAATCTACTTATATAAAACTATGAAAATATTCTCAATACAAAGAGATTACTATACTTTAAAAAAAAAAGTGTGATACAGGAATTGGTTGGGCCATTTGGGAAAGTGATATATTATTGCATTTGAAAAACGATCATTTGAAAAAAAACTTTTGTCTATTCAAAATTGGTCAAACTACTAGGAATTACTAATATTTAACAAACCCACAGACTTGACATTACATAATATTATTATTCAGAGTAACAAAAATTTATAGTAATAAAATGCACCAACATTTGAACGTCCAATGAAGCAAATATTGAATACAGACTACATATAGATGACCTTAAAACATAAAATAAAGTAATTATAGCAAGGTAACTTCACGTTTAAACTAAAACAGGTCAAAGTGAAAATAATTAATAGCTTGTAACTAATTATAATAAAAAATCGTATTCTTATATATTTCAAATTATATAACATTATTTTTTTACTCAAGAGACATAATATTATATTGAAAATTTCTATTAAATATGATAGATATAAAAAGAAAAAAAAAGTTCGTTGAGAATCAATCAGATAGTGTACGATATTATTATTACGGGTCGAACTAGTAGTAGAAACTTTATAAAGATCAGTTAAACATCGCGTTGCAGTCGTATACTTTAAGATAATATGAGCTAGATGATTTACTTAATAGTTTATAATATACCACTAACGTGTTTTCAGTTACAGAAATCTACAAGTACATAGATGCTATAAAAAAAAAAAAATGGTTCCAGGACAATATTGCAGTATGTAATAGTTTTGGATTCAATTCAAGCGCGCTTTCTAGGATCTTAAAAAAAAAAATTCTATTGATTTTGTCTTATAAACGTGTAACTTATAACTTCTACATATAATTTGTAAAGCTTTGTTTTTTTTTTTCTAATTAATCGTTTTCACGATAATGCTGTGGCAAATTACCTCTGCACGTCGCTCTCGAATTCTTCGGGCCCGTGGCAAGTGCTTCAGCACTCGGGGTGCCTGTTGCGCCCGCAACGACTGCTGTGATAGAAAAATACGACAGCGGTGCCAACGAAAATACGAATACTTTTGTGTACTCGGGTGGGACGCGTGCGTAACTCTCGGTAGCGTCAAGTCTATAGCTCCCGGTGTAGAGCGTGTCGTAATGCCGGTAACCGACTGCGCGCGAAGCGTCGAGCCGACCAGAGCGACGTGCCGACGTCACGGGTTTCCGTCGCTAGCGCCGACCACCGCAAGCAGCGATTTGCGAACCGATCACTGGCCACACCGCGAGAGACGATCAAAAATTAATTGCTCGACGATAGAAATGATTTCACCCGACGACCGCGAAGCCGCTTTGTCTGGGCGTGGGTTTCCTCGGTATCGGTGTGCCACGTAAAGGTATATATAATAGCTTGAATAACGTACAACTCATAATATTATTATTGCTTTTTTTTTTAATTTTCCCACATTATGTATTTTACAGTTCACCACCCGCCACCCGTGTTGTATATGATGGGTCATTATACACCCATTACGTCAAGCGAAGTGTTTACGTCGTAATGCGTATACAATATACAGGTACTCGATTATAACGATGGGTGGTATAGACATGACCGTACTCAGGGCGGCAATAGGTTGTCGGTTTCAAAATATTTTCCACCTCAAAATGTCCTTTGTTCGAATATCTTATTCTATCATAAAAAATCCACAAGTAAATCCTCCAGCCTTAAATACTTAAGTTATAACTACTACGCTAAGGATATTGTCATATATATGCCACGTGGCAGATATATATTGTCCGACCACATTATCCTGTATGTATAACAAACTTCGGCTTTAAGGTATATTATTTTGCAGTCTTAAGAGCAGCCTAAAATTATTATGAATCATGAATATCGTTTGTGCTAAACTAAAAGCCTCTTTAGTTAAAAGATAATGGTTGGTACAATATTAAACATATTTTTATGTTCGTCCAATCAATCGTCCCCGTATACCTACCTGTTTTAACACAATTTTAAAATAAGATATTAAATGTTTTTCTTTACCTAAACAATAATTGATAGGTACCTAGTATTTATAACGAGCTTAGCAAATTTAAATATTTCCCATGTTCCTTTTATACGAACAAAAATTACTAAAAACATATATATATATAGGAACATGCGTTTTAGCAATTACGTGATAACGAACATAAGGACTTTCATATGTATATATCATTTTATCAAGATAGTTTTGCGCGTATTTTTAATGTGTCCGTTACTTATTATATATTTATATGTGACAACATAAATATTATCAAAATAGTAAATTTTGACAAATATCAGACAACAGATATCAGATTAACAAGTGTTAACCACTATAGTAAATGAACATCACTTACCAGTTAGCGAGTCTATTGTTCTAGTTTTCAGTATTTTTATTTACTCTGTAACAGATTATTTACATTTTTATATCATATATTTTTTAAGTACCATTTTATCAACCTGAATATATCCACTATTAATTGATTGATTGACTAATGATTGACTAATAATCTTATACAGTTTGAAGTGGTTTTGATAATTTGTACTTATTAAAAATAATGAATCACATAAAAAATAAAGTTGTATACATTTAAAAGCTCCCAAATCCATTTATTAAAAACACATTAGCCATCTGTGGAATGCCTCCTCGTTACCTTAAGCGCAAATGGGGCAGAGGCCTACTAGATAACATTCCTTATTCCAAAACAAACGAAAAAACCAAAATAAAAGACAAAAGTGTCATCAATGGGTGTCTTCTTCATTAAAATTGTTTATGTTTTCTTTTTATATAGCTCATACATTGTGCCTGCTCGTATAGATTGTGTATACGTAAATGATAACATAAAAAAAAAATTTTAATTGTTGGATTTGTTGAAACAGAATATCACATAGTTTAAAATACAAATACACAAATAATTTACCAGACTGCCACGCGTATACGCTAAAATTTATTCCGACAAGACGAATAAATAGTTATTAAATCAAATTTTTAGGTTTACTTAAAATATTCTAACAATACTGACTCGACTAAACACTTGTTACAGTAGATGAGTTTTTTAGTTTTATAGAAGAAAATAAATATAGCATTTTAGAAGATTGAATCTACGATTCATCACTAAAAACCCGGGTGGTCACCCATCCGATGGTTGACCTCAGAACACGTTAGTGCCTGAGGTCAACTACCGAGCCACACCAGACCCCGTACAAAATTTCATACTATAAGCAATAGAGTATCGAACAGTAGTCACCTTCACTTTTTAAATCCACCAGTGGGTATTTATAATATGCAGTAGTACTTAATTTAGATCTGGCTACTACGTCGTAATTCCACAGACCAGAAATCCGCAATGGCCAATGCATGATGGAAATAAGTATCGAGTCAAATGTATTTTGATATGTAATAGTTTGGGTGTAGATACATAGATAGACATTTTTATTATTATTGAACCACACAGAAAAAAATCGAATTATGAAATACGAAAAACAGTATACACAGAACCTCGGGAAGTGAACAGAATGATTAATGCATCTCTGTAACACTCCTGATGACGTTAAAAAATGATCAATTGTTTTTTTTTTTTTTACGACACGCATGTATACAGTATAGGTATATATTATATGTAGCTATTATGTACCCTGAAAAGAGCCGTCTGAGAATTCAGTAAGAGCATTGAAAAATTACAAAATATTACGATCACTGTTGACAGTAGATATACACAACTTGATAGGCCCCCCTACTGTATATGGTAACTATTTACCGGCACGTACTTCTCGATACTTTAATAATTGGAATACTTACAGCTTCTTAAGTATTTATTATAAAATATTAGATACTTATATCAATACCTACGATATTACCAAATATGAAATGTTAATAATATGATGTTATTTATTAGTTGTAAATTGTAATTACACTTTTTTAGTAATACAAAACTTTGTATCAATACTGATAGCTATATAATAATACTCAATAGTACAGGAACTTTGTTAGCTACTTCCTGATTTTAAAGTTAACGAATATAATTTTACATTTAATAACACTATAATTCTTCAATTTCGATTATATAATCTAGATTAAGTTCATAATAATAAAACGTTTTTATTTTTATAAATTAATTAATAATCTATTCAAGATACAAAATATGATATTAGCATTGATAAATGCAATATAAAAAAAATGTGTTTTCTTTATTTATTGTTAAATAATGATACATAATAGGTATATTAATAAAATTATTATGTAGGTACTAAGTACTTATATGAACTAAAGTTTTATTAGAATATTTGTTTGAATTATGCATTATTATGTAAAATAAAACCATTTTTTAATGTTGTATACTGTACTATTAATGTATAATACATTTGAGAATTTTGTGGAAACGATTTTTTTTTACTTATGAGTTATGACCATTGATTATATTTCTTTATTTTATTGGCTTAAAATTTGAAGCTTGAAATAATGCTGACATTATAACCATCAGATGAATATTAAACCATGTAATAGGCTATAGGTGCCATATTTACTAAATTTGAATTACATAACCTAGGGAATCCTTGGCTTATTGTCTGAAGTTATATTATCGCTCGAGCATTATCTAGTTGGAATATATATTTTTCCACAATATATAATAGTATATATTATATGAAACAACTAATAAAAAAATCACACCACTGTAAGCAAAGAATAATTCATCCTGTCCTTATAATACAAAATAAATAAAAGATTTTTTAAGATAAATGTGTTTAATACGTTTGAATCGTCAATGTATGTAGTTACTTACATTGTTTTTTGCTGGTTGTCTATTATTTAACCTTGAAAGATTGCTAAACATAACTGTTCACCTTTGATATTACAGGAATCTTATAATATATTTATTATTATTATTTAAAAATAATTCGTAATAAAAGCTATTTAACTTTTGAATATGGAGGGTTTTTTTCACACTGTTCTTCGGTCTAGTAATACTTTAACAATGCACGTGTGTTCTGTTTACATCCATTTTTCATCGATTTCATGCTTTTGAGTCATTAAAAAAATAAACATGCTTGATTAACTACCACTCAAGTACAGTTAATTTTATTTTTTCAATAAAAAAATGCATTATGTGATTGGCAGAAAATAAAAATATTAAATATAAACTATAAAAAGTATTTATAATAAATGGTAAAATCGCACTATGATTTGTTGTCCAAAAGAATAAAAATTTACAACACACTTAAAAATGTTTTATAACGGTTTTTTTAACATAAATTTACTAAACTCAATACATTTTCAAACATTCTATTATAAACAATTAGTTATAAGTATAAAAACATATTATTAAAGTTTTGACAGTATAATTTTTATATTTAGGTAGGTACTATGGATGAAGACACAGCGTATTAAATCAATACAAAACAATGTTGCTGATATCAGCAACGAGTCACCGATTTAGGTGTTCGGTATGCACATGCACGACGCAACTTCTCTCATATTTATCCATAGATAATTTATTATCAAATCACCATATTAATATATTATGTTTTAAATGTAATATTATATTCAAAAAACAGTTTGATACATTAATACCTACTATAATAATATATTAATTTCCATAATAATATAATTAACCACGAGCTCAGATTTAGAATAGTTCTGTGATAGTTACCTATGGATAGTATTATATGAGGAGTTGCATCGCACATATGCACATCGACATTTGAAAACTTGTTCTCTAACAATTTATTACAATATTATGATGCTTTTAGGCCATTTTAAATATTTTAAGTTCCTTATAAATTACATTAACATTTTATTAATATTATTTCATGTCTCCAAGTACTAAAATAATTAATTGACCTTAACTTTAAAGTTTAAAGTTTAAACATCAAAAGTATATATATTTAAATTAACAATTTAATATATAGTATATTTTTGTTTTTACTAAATATAATTGCATTATTAGTTTATTAAAAATACTACAGTACTATTCAGCTTATTGTCAGTAGGGTCATTGCCGAATTTCAGGTATTAAAAGGCTTATAATTTTTAACTATTTTAATGTAATTATTAAAATTAATATAGTCCCTTTATGACCCTAAAGTGGTTTGAACTGTGAAGTTTGTATCATTATATAAAGAACCCATGATTATCCGTTCAGATCAAATTATAGTATCTATAGTTATTGTTTTTAAAAACCTAAAATAACAAATGTTTTAAGGGTGTCGGAGGCTTTTTAAGTATAAAAATGTGTTTCATGGGATAAAAGTATCTACACAACTTGTGAGATTGTTTTACTTCAATACATTTTATTTCGTTTAATTACTCTTGTTCGATGTTGTATTCGACTTTAATTTTCAAAATTTAAGTTGCTAAGCTGCAATAAAAGTCTCAATAATTCAAAATATTAATTTAATTTTAATTTATATTCCTAGCATTATTTAAAGTTGAATACATAAAATAATCAGGGCCCATTATGATATGCAATAAAATTTCTCACTAATATTTAACCATTAAGGTTTATTCAATTTTTTTTATTCCAAAATAAATTTATAAGAGCTAAATATTGTTGAATAGAATAAAATTATCCAATTTCATTAGATAACATTAACGTATGCACCGTGCAAATTAAAAACCTATTTTACAAATAATAACTATTCACATATTATATTTTTTTTAACCAAGATAATTATGAAAAAAATGATTTTAATACAATTTAAAAATGTATCATCATACACAGATTATAACAGAACAACTTTCAATTACTGATGAGGAAGATAGAATTAATTATAATGGAAAAGTATACGGAATCGATAGTTTTTAGTTTTTTCTTCATGTGGCGTTACTTCTGTGCCCACATAACACAATTTATACTTCCCTAACAGTGTGATGGTTTTTTTTTTTGTTTAATTGATTATATCACACAACGAAGAGTGACAAATTGTTCAAACTTCTGAGCGGACAATTGTTTAAAATGTTGAACCATATAATAAGATAAATAAACAAAAAAACGCATTAAACGTATAATTAAAGAAAAATTGTTTTGGATTGATACCGATAAATTTAATATAGTAGTAAAAATAATTACCCAATAAATTTGTGCATGAAAAACAAAAATTAGATGGTAATTAATATTACAATAATATTGTACAGAATGTTAATTACCTATAACGTAATTTTTTATTCGTGCATATTATGTTAAAAAATAACTAAAGTTCTCGTAATGTTTTGTTGGTGATGTGAAATAATATTTAGTATCCTTAAGATCATATGAATGTATGAGAATATAAAAGCATTATTCATACTGTTACTGTACATTTTTTAATTTTTATCTGTAAATAATAACTTATTAAATAGGAATAGGATTACTTTTTTAGTAAGTCGTTTATTTTTAAAACAATGCATAGTCATTATTGCGTTTCTACTTATATTACTACTTACTGAATCAACAACCGAGTAATGGACTATAATATTATTATTGGACCTTGACGGTATAATTACAATAGTTTAACTTAACGAAGCCACTGTTCGTTGTCACACCATTCAAAATCCACGAATTTGCCGTAGTTCACTATTAAACTGTGCCTATAGTCGCTCATGGAAATGCCAGTAGTATACACTTTGCTGCCATCAGCTGTCACCACAGTACAATATTATTCCTGTTTACAAAAAACTTAGTGGAATACTGTTTTAATGCCACATACACAACTATATACCAAAATTGCCTATACACAGCGCCGGCTTACAAAAATAAAATAATATTATTATTTAAATAATATAATATCAAGAATAACCACGGTTCACAATTTTCTAAAGAAATACATTTTCTTTGGTACTTTATTAAATCATTCTAAATGTGATATATATGTATGTAAATACATCACTTATAAATTCAATGTATTTTATTGTTATTTTTAAATTTTAGTTTCTTAGAAAAACCCGATTATCAATCAGGTCCCGAAATCGTATAATCAAAAATTATTCCCAACTTCTCAAAATGTGTTTTTAATAAGTACGTACTTCAAACATATATTGTTAAATTTCATTAGAAATTCAGTGATACAGTTTAAGACCACGCTTTGGTTCTTTCGAATTACACCTAAAATTAATACGAAAAATGTAGAGCAATCGAAAACTTGTTTCTGTGTCAGTTTTAACTTGACTCAAACAAAACTAAAACTTTTGAGTGTTTGGTCATTTTCGTTTTTGAGATCTGTAATAAAGATAAATGCATAAATTGTACAATGATTTGTGTTTTTTATTGAAAAACTGTTAGTTTATATAAATAAAGAGCAAACTTATTAGTTATTATAATAGAAACAATTTTGACTTCAATAACTTTCCTGATAAGGAAGTAAATCTAGTTTGTACGTTGAAGGGGGGAGATTTAACATAAAAATAAATAAAAATAAATCTATTACTTTTATTAATAATTGGGATTAATAAAAAAAAGAAAAATGGGAAACAAGGGAAATGTTTAAAAAAAACCCCAGTTTTTGACAAAATCAATTTTCTTATTTTTGTCGTAAATCAAAAACGAATAACCATATTATATACGTCTTGACAATTTTAAAAAGTTCTAATGTTAACATTTTACATGGTATAATTTTCCATTTATGTTTTCAACTTGAAACATTCGAGTGTAACTTAAATTATTATTTTCTTTGCGTGATAAAAAATTTAAAAATATTTAGATTTATTTTAAGCAATTGACTATTTAAGCCATATAACCTTACCGTAAAAATAATAATTTCTGTAATAAGAATATAAATATTATAATATGATAAAGACAAAATATACTTAGGAGTACGGGCTGACAGATTGTCTACTTTTAGAATTGTTTTTTGTATGCAATCATTGAATTTAAATTTAATATAGATATCCATTATTAAGACTTTCTAAAGACGCCATACACTTAACTGTTATATACTGTATAACAGAGTGGTTATAATTATTTGTCCACATTTGTTTAATATATATTTTAGGTATTTGAAAATAAACTTAGTATTTCATAAAATATACATACCTATGTATTATTTTTGCAAAATTAAAATGTTTTCTTTAGACTTTTGTATTATAACAATTAGTTGAATATGAATTGTTAACAAAAAAATCGTAATCAAGAAAGCTTACTATTGTAAAATTATTTTTAGTAGGTAATTGTAAGACTTTAATAAACTCATATCAAGAAAAATAGTAGTTTTATAATAGTTAATTTTATCCCATTGTATTCTTTGCGTTTTAGTTTTTATGTTAACATCAATCTTTTCACAATAGGATTTTACACCTAATGAGGGTCTAACATTGTTAACCCAAAAATGTGATGACACCATTATTGTTTTTTAAATGCGTAATATAATGAGAAAAATATTTAGATGAAAATTAACTTTTTCTGGTTAGATTGAAAATTGTAGATACTAGGTAAATATAGATTAGGTGATTCGATCAAAATTATACACATTCGATTTAATTTACACCAAACATAATGTTCTCTCTATAACAGTAATATTATATTATTTACATGATTTTAACAAAAAATTAGACTATTGAGCTCACGTACACTTAACTTCCGCTCTACGTTACTGAAAATACAGATAATAATATTTGTTTGAAATAAATGTGAAAAGTTTGCATGGCTTATTCGTATAATATTTTGAGAATTATAATAATACATAATATTTAATTTAAAAAAAAAAACAAAATATTTTTATTAATTTTAAAATAATACATATATTATAGTTATCTAGAATAAGATTCTCTAACTAAAATTATGGTTATTAATTGGTTTTATATAATACCTATAAAAAATTATACCAACATTAAACTGTATTCAATTGTATCATAATAAATATTTATTAGTTATTATAAAGGTATAATATAACTTATAGAGTTATTTACAATATAACAATACATAATATTATATTATATGAAAATGTATAAATAATTTATATAGTTTATATAATATGTGGATATATTGTTATTCCAATGAAAAATCATAAATACTCACAACTCATAAATTGTTCAAAGATAAATTCTTTTCTTTTTTTTTTTAGTACTTTTATTTCCACTGCTAAACCCACTGTACCTTAGCTTGGGGAATTAGGGAGTACAATATTTTTCCTAAAGGACGAATGCACAATTATAATATCGTATCACGTTGCAAAGAACCGTTTAGGTAGAGAGTACCTCTAGAGTTTAATCAACCTTAATTATTGCAAATGACAATTTAGTCCTTCCGTCTTTATTCGTTTGAAAATTATAAATGAAAAAAAGAAAACTACCATACTCTTTACTGTATGAGGTGATGATTAGAAATAACTATTGAAACAATCATAGTGGCTAATGACACTGTATTAGTAAAATATCTGGTTTTTAAATTTCAAATACAATTTCAATAAAAGTAATTAAATATATACTTACTTGGTATTTTACAGTACTTTCAATACCTAGTTTCGTTATTTAATTAATATACTTAATCATTTCTTTTTCTAAACATATAAATATTAATTTATAGTTAATTACATTTAAAGGTGTTATATTCTACAAAAATGTTATTATAATTTTATCAACTTGCATAATTATTTAACTTCAATATTTGAAATTCTATATTGAAATCGAGTATTCGATGTTTATGACATGACGGTATGGATACTATTTTAAAGTATATTTCAATATTTGAGTGGTAATTTTAGTTGTAAAGTCCCCTATATTTAATTCAATAATTATCATTTGAATACGAAAAATAAATTGTTCCTGGAAATTCTTAATAACTTACTATAAAACGTTAATACCTACTTATTAGTTATAAATATGGGGATTTTATTCCAAAGATAAATACAAATTCAGTCTATCACAATAGATTTAAGTTAACACGTTTGCACTGAATCGATAAAAATAAAATAATAAGATTGAATTACTGAAGTTTAGGATGTATTTTTATCATACATAGAAAATAACAGTAAATGCATGTAGGTTCCAAAATATGTATAGTGAATGCATAAAAAAATACAGTATTGTGCATAATATAATAATTGATCAATACCAGAATCAAATTATTATA